>JAWPHD010009851.1:45000-99625 GCA_037043455.1 Cyrtodaria siliqua | reverse complement strand
ATATATACGCTAATCGAGTCACGTGATTTCTTCGGTATTGTGAAAGTAGGCGAATGGCTATTTGACCTACTTTCGCTTCGAGATTCATAACAAGTGGTACGAACGTTGAATTAACACTTTAGTTTTCAGTCCAGTAAAATAATAATAAAAAAAAGGTTAAATATAGCTACTAAATTTCATGACAGTCAGGGCGTAGCGTTCCATTTTCCAACATACACACAAGGATGATGATATTTCCCTATACCTTCACTTTTAAATATTTTTTTTAGACTTACTGTGTTTATTTAATTTAGATTTTTCAATGTTACTCACGTGAGTATTTTAGTATTCCGCGCTAATTCTCTGGCAGTGTTGAAATCAGGCTCCCAATAATCTGTAGGCCTGCCAACATGGGCAGGGTAGGCAGTACTAGGCACCCTTCGTTTATCCTCCCCATATATTCTGCCCACACAAAATCAACTCATATGGAAAGCCACCGCCCCCCACATCCACTATCACCCTCCCCACACCCATACAACCCTCTTCCCCCACACGCAATTGAAGAGTTTATTTATTTATTTTTATTATTTGTGTTTCTTTCCATAACGTTAGGCGTAGTAGCCAGGTTTTCAAATTGTATACGCACACCGAAAAAATACGTTTGGGGGAGGGTGTGGGAGGGGGTACCCCCTCCCGCTGGTGGGGGTCCGGGAAAAAAATAAAATAAGGAAGGAAATTGTGCATTCTGGAGCCTTCTGAGGCACCTTTCTCGCGTTTTATTATGCTTGGCATTTTTTGTATTACGCACGTGCGTATTGTGCGTATAGGGCGCTACGCCCTTGCTTTCAGGATGAAGAAGATCACGTTTTTCCATTTCTTGAACAATTACCTTGTGTTGATAGGGGAAATATTAAGCCCGAAGGCTTGTCGTCCCCCTTCTTGATAGAAAATTAGATGTCTCCTTTGGTTTAATAGATCTCTTTCTTGTCAAATCTTTGAGATCTCCAGATCTTGTCTAACTCACTTTTGAATTTGTCTACATTTTTGGCAGTCACAATACTATCTGGCAACGCATTCTAGCTATTGATGACGCGGTGGGTGAAGGAATTTAACCTGATACTTTTGCAAGCTCTTGGTCTGGCAAGTTTTTAAGAGTGACCTCTTATCTAAATGTTTGTAGACAGTGAAAATAATTCTGTATAGTCTATATCATCAATATGGTGGATGATTTTAAATAGTTGTATTAAATCTCCACGTCTCCGTCTGTATTCCAAGGTGGGTAAGTTGAGCTCTCTCAATCTGTCCTCGTAACCTTGAAGTCTACCAACTCTGATACTAACCGTGTGGCACGTCTCTGCACATTTATATAATACGCTTGGTCTTTTTTAGTGTTGGGAACCATATCAAATTTCCATAGTCCACATGTGGACGTATAAGAGCTTTGTATAGCTGTATAAACAATTTAGTTTAAACTTATTTATTTTACATCGATTGTAACGAAAGCTCTATGAACTTATTTGAAGCACTCTCGATGTCTTCCT
Organism: Cyrtodaria siliqua; assembly: GCA_037043455.1. Taxonomy (NCBI): domain Eukaryota; kingdom Metazoa; phylum Mollusca; class Bivalvia; order Adapedonta; family Hiatellidae; genus Cyrtodaria; species Cyrtodaria siliqua. The sequence continues at coordinate 98,105 of JAWPHD010009851.1, read as the reverse complement.
GGGTAGAGCCAGTACTAAGCAATGCAGATAAAGTGTCTTGCTCAGGGACACAACGCATATGGCAATGACGGGAATCGAACCCACGACTTTTGGATCATGGGTCCAACGCTCTACCACTAGACCACCGAGCTCCACTATAAACAATTTCTTGTCCAAGAACGAAAAAATTCGTCTTATCAAGCCAATTATGCTGTTCGATTTATTTGAAGTTTTACTTATATGCATTTCGAAGTTTAGTGTGTTTGTGAAGTGTATTCCAAGGTCTTTTTCTGTTTTATCAACAGTCACTTGTGAATATGTATTGTTTTTATCAAACATTTGATATTCAAATTCATAGTTTAAGTTTCCAATACGGAGTATTTTACATTTCTTCACATTAAATTGCAACATCCAGTCCGAGCTCCATGAGCACAGAGAAAATACATCTTGTTGCAGTTGAGACTGGTCATCTTTAGATCTAATAACATTATACAGTTTAGTGTCATCTGCAAACAGACGACACACACTCTTAACTATATCTGGGACATCGTTGATGTACAATATGAATAGTATTGGCCCTAATATTGATCCTTGCGGTATACCAGAGGCAACGTCCCTTGAAGCACTACCATTTATGATCACTCTCTGCTTTCTGTTTTTAAGGAAGTCTTCAATCCATTTTAGGAGAATGGACCCAATGATATTCGTATATGCCTATTTTTCTCTCTCACAAATGAGACTGCAGGCGATCTGGACGATTTTTGGATTTTTATCCAAATATAAACAAATTTCAAAATATAAGTTGAGTTGAATTTGGATTATAAGGCGCACTATCACACACATGTTATATGTCGCCAACAGGATTGAACAGTCCAGGACCACTCTCCATTTACATCTAGATAACAAATATGCAGAGTGGGCCTAGAGCCTTCTCACACTGCAAATCATTTCCCCACTAGAACCACGAACATTGTTTTCTGCCACCACTCAAGTAACACCATCTAAAACGGGGGTTGTTAATGAAAACCTTTAATGAGCAGGACACAAAATGAAAATGAACATGAATGCGAGGAGGTGTGTGTGTAGGTGGAGGGGGTGGGGGGTGGGGGGTGATGGGGGTTGAGGGGGGCGGGGTTAGAGGGGGGTTAGAGGGAAAGCAGTAGTGCCCGGGAACCAATAGGGCCACTGCCAGATCGGATAGGCAGAGGGATAGAATCCCCCCAAATTCAGGTTCATTTTATCATTTTTTGTTGATGCTCATTAAAGGTCTTCATCATGACCCCTGCATTGTTTCGGGTGCCATCTCGCTCAAATCACTAGAGCAGTGGCAGAAAAACAATAAACGTGGCTCCAGCTTAAACGGAGTGTCTACAATAGAATTTGCAGCAACTCTGCATTTCTGCAGGTTCTAGGCCCATTCTTCATATGTTATCTCGATGTACATGGAGGATGAGCCTGGCATGTTCATTCCTGTTAAGCGCCATATAACCTTTCATGTGTTGGTGCGCCTTAAAAACCCGATTCAATTCCAATTCAATTCATAATTTTAGGAAGAAATACATACTTTACGAAGCAGGGCCTTGAACGAAGTTTACTAGAGTAATTTAAAATTCCATTTATTCTTCGTCAATATTCAATACAAAGCACTAAATGGCATCCACGTCTCCAGTGTTCTAAAATAGTTTTCTTCGATATTATTATTTTCCCAACTTGCAGAGGAGCTATCACCCTAAATCACACACACACAATGGCAATCTTGAGTTTTATTCAAACAATAAAATTTGCTCCCAATTTACCTATCCTGCGTCATTTTGACTTTAAAACTGCTTGCATATGATTAAATAAAAAATTGAGATTTCAATTTTCTTCATTATTTCACCAAATTTTTAAATATATTATTGATGCACTATTATAAAAAGTTAGTAATATGTAAAAATAATTTGCTTTGAACTATTCTAACAATTACTATTAATGATTGAACAAATGCAAGTGAAGAGAAAAACTAACGGCACGCCGTCAGTTTTTAAAAAATCAAGATTGCCGTGTGTCCCTTTAATAACTTTATATTTACTTCCATGAAAATGAATATATTTTCATATGCGTAGAGAATCCAGAGGGAGGAGAGCCGACGCCCTTCAAGGAACACGTGACAATCTTGAAGTTTTTATCTAGCATTGCAATTAGCCTCTCGATTTATTAATCCAGTATCATTTTGACTTTAAAGGGGGTACATCAGGATTTTTCTAGAAACATCTTAAATTATAAAATTGTTCCAGTTCATGATAAAACACTTATATCAATCAAAATATGATGTTAGAACCATTTTGTTAAGGTCTAAACTTTAAAAACACCATATAGCTAGGACGGAATCGGACGTAAAATGCTGAAATCAACCCTGGTGCGTCACCTAGGATAGCACGTATTACTGTGCTGAATGAATTTCTTTGCCAATAAGGGATAATTTTTAGGCTCATTTATTATGTTTTGACCATGTAGAATTTGTCGATTTTAAGTCTGACACCTAGACCCCCATAAAAAGCCTGATGTACTCCCTTTAAATCTGCGTGCATATATTTAAATGCAGTTTTGAGTTTTCAAATTTTCTTCGTTATTCTACCATGGGTTTGAATATCTTATTGGTGAAATGTAATCAACAGTTAGTAATATGCAAAACAAACATTTGCTTTGTGCAATTATAATTAATATTAATAATTGAACAAATGCAAATTATATAGAAAAAACTAACGGAACGCCGCGAGTTTTTAAAAATTCAAGATTGCACTCACGCACGCACACACATATACATACACGCACCTTTGTCATTGTTACCGCTTATTCTACCCCCGCCCTCTGACACACACCTGTGTCACTGCCACTTGTTTCTGCCCCGCCCTCAAACACACACATGCGTTACTGCCACTTGTTTCTGCCCCCGCCCTCAAAAACAAACCTGTGCCACTGCCACTTGTTTCTGCCTCCGCCCCCAAACACAAACCTGTGTTACTGCCACTTGTTTCTGCCTCCGCCCTACAACACAAACCTGTGCCACTGCCACTTGTTTCTGCCCCCGCCCCCAAACACACACATGCGTTACTGCCACTTGTTTCTGCCCCGACCTCAAACACAAACCTGTGCCACTGCCACTTGTTTTTGCCCCCGCCCTCAAACACAAACCTGTGTTACTGCCACTTGTTTCTACCCCGCCCTCAAACATACACCTGTGTCACTGCCATTTGTTTCTGCCCCCGCCCTCAACCACACACCTGCGTCACTGCCATTTATTTCTGTCCCCACCCTCAAACACACACCTGCGTCACTGCCACTTGTTTCGGTCCCCGCCCTCAAACATACACCTGTGTCACTGCCATTTGTTTCTGCCCCCGCCCTCAACCACACACCTGCGTCACTGCCATTTATTTCTGTCCCCAACCTCAAACACACACCTGCGTCACTGCCACTTGTTTCTGCCCCGACCTCAAACACAAACCTGTGCCACTGCCACTTGTTTTTGCCTCCGCCCTCAAACACAAACCTGTGCCACTGCCACTTGTTTCTGCCCCGCCTTCAAACACACACCTGTGCCACTGCCACTTGTTTCTTCCCCCGCCCTCAAACACAAACATGTGTCACCGCCATTTGTTTCCGCACCGCCCTCAAACACACACCTGTGACACTGCCACTTTTTTCTGCCCCGTCATCAAACACACACATGTGTCACTGCCATTTTTTTCTGCCCCCGCACTCAAACACAAACCTGTGTCACTGCCACCTGTTTCTGCCCCCGCCCTCGAACACACACATGTGTCACTGCCACTTGTTTCTACCCCGCCCTCACAAACACAGACCTGTGTTACTGTCACTTGTTTCTGCCCCCGCCCTCAAACACAAACCCGTGTCACTGCCACATGTTTCTACCCCCGCCCTCAAACACACACCTGCGTCACTGCCACTTGTGTTTGTCTCCGCCCTCAAACACACACCTGTGTCACTGCCACTTGTTTCTACCCCGCCCTCAAACATACACCTGTGTCACTGCCATTTGTTTCTGCCCCCGCCCTCAACCACACACCTGCGTCACTGCCATTTATTTCTGTCCACACCCTCAAACACACACCTGCACTGCCACTTGTTTCTGCCCCCGCCCTCAAACACAAACCTGTGACCACTTGTTTCTCCCCCCCCCACTCCCCACTCCCCCTCCCCCCCACCACACACACATTCTCAAACACACACCTATGTCACTGAGTCACTGACATCCCATCTCTGTCACTGTCATATGTATCCGCCGCGACCTTTCACTGGCTGGAAATACGATCTACATGCTCTTACAGAATAATTTGTAAATCTAATTAAGCTTTCAACAATATATGCAAAGTAATCTATTAATGATTGATCACGCCTGTCTGTGGTGAAGTTTACACATTCTTTTCGCTTATTTAGATATTTTCGGAATTAGTAAGGAAATTCACTCGACATTATTGTTAATGAAAGAGTCCATGTATGTGAGGCGATTTGACGTTTGAGGTTATTATAGATTGTGTGATCGGTAACTCATTCGCATTTGAAATTATTTAAAAAAAAAAAAGATCAATTTGTCTTCTCGTGTGCGCACACCGCATTTTGTTTTGTGTGTGGTTTTAGGCAAAAACGCAACATGCATATATGTACGCATGATGCGTAACGCGCATCTGGAATTCGAATTCTGCCTATATATACTCAGTTACAGAAAATATAGCTTAGTGAGTATGTAAGCTAGAAGAAAAAAACAAAAGCAACCCTTATGCTGCTGACCAGGAAGAAAGCACGTGTATATGTAAGTAAACTAATTATTTATATGTAGTCACGGTATATACTTGACACTCCTTGAATGAAATATGTGAGAATTGATTTTAAAAAACCGCGGCGTCTCGCTAGTTGAATACATAGAACAAAATTCCAAATGACAGACTTTTTTTATCTTAGCTAATTTTCTTATTTTAGATATATCTTAGAATAGTGGTGTGATAAGTATTTTTCTTTGACTCATTTATCTTTATAACGTTTATTTTTTTGTTTAAATTGTTACATCTTTGGAGAGTTACCCTTCGTTTATATGAAAACATGAAATATGCTGATATGAAATAATATTTAAAAAAAACATAACAATTTGACCCATTTATTTCAGATTCTCCGTCTATAAGAAAATGAAACTGGGATACTCCTAAATTATCTCCCTTTTAATTGAATATCGTTTGAAATTTAAGTAACTGTAAATCAGCGTTAACATTAAATATTCGAAAATTTCTTTAGAAAACGCATTTATAGTGGTAATGCTAGTAAAACATGATGTCAAAATAATTTTAGTTGGCATATTTTAGAATTAGGAACATCGAAAGTTAATTTGAAGTACTTCTACCCAGTTGTGTAAGTGTTATAACTTATTTCTAAGAAATCACATTGACTTGAACGCTTTAAAATACGTTCATGCAATCAGAGCAGACGATTTACACTCGGTATTTCGCAGTTTAACCGCATATCTAATCAAGCTTGCACTACACAAAACAATGAGGTCTACTGACATATTCTTGGGTGTGTTCTTAGGAATTATGACTAGTATATGTGCACAGCATACTAAATATTTACTCAAATACATGTAAATCAAATTGTTCAAATTATTCTTGCATAGGCCTACGTCTTACATAATTTATTTATTATAACCTAGAGTAAATTGTTTAGTACTGAAATTACTAAATAGCTGGATAACATTATATAATGGAATGTTGCGCCTGTTTAATGGGACACATTTTAAACCCACGGTGTTCTATTAGTTTTTCTACATAAGTTGCATTTGTTCGATCATTATATATTAATGATAAGACTAGTATAAAGCACATTATTGTTTGTTTATTATTAACGGTTGGTCATATTGCACCAATGATATATTTAAACCTACGGCAAAATAAGATGAAACTGAGTGCACAATGAAAAACTCAAAATTGTATTTAACTTACAATATATGCAGGTTTGAAGTCAAAATGATATTGGATACTAAGGAAAAAATAAACGCAACTCTGTATAAATAATCAAATATCTTGGCGTGCATCAAATATCTTCACGTGCATTTAACGAAAAAGTTTAATTTTAATAATAAATCCGTACCTGTATTTTATCGGTGAATAAGATACAGTTAGGAGTTCCAATGCGTAGTAATTAAATCACGAGTGCGTTAGCACGAGTGATTTCATTACTCGCATCGGAACGACTAACTGTTACGGAAATCCACAAGGCAATTCCGATTTACCATCGAGCTATTTATTTATATTTTGTTTATACTATACTTGCCTATACATATTGTGAAGCATTTAAAGGATACATCGATTTATCAATCCAGTATCATCATAGTTTCATTATATCAATCTTGTATCATTTCGACTTTAAAGGGGGTACATCAGGATTTTTCTGGAAACATCTTAAATTATAAAATTGTTCAAGTTCATGATAAAACACTTATATTAATCAAAATATGATGTTAGAACCATCTTGTTAATGTCTAAACTTTGAAAACACCATATAGCCAGGACGGAATCGGACGTAAAATGCTGAAATTAACACTGGTGCATCACCTAGGTTAGCACGTATTACTGTGCAGAATGAATTTCTTTGCAAATAAGGGATAATTTTTAGGCTCATTCATTATGTTTTGGCCATGTAGAACAGAAAATATTAATATTTTTCAATTTTAAGTCGGACACCTAGACCCCCATGAAAATCCTGATGTACACCCTTTAAAATGCTTGTATATACTTAAATAAGGTATTACAAATTGGATACAATGTCTCCGTTATTCTACCTTACCTTTAAATTGTTTCGTTGGTGCATCTTTAGTATATCTTTAACATAATTATTAATGAATAATCATTTGCAAGCATGAAAGTAACGTAGAGCAATTAAGCGGAACTCGCGAGTAAAAAGGGACACACGGCAATCTTGAAGCGTTTACCAAACGAAGCGTTTACCAAACATTCGATTTATTTATCCTGTATCATTTTGACTTTAAACCTGCTTGCATAAAAGTTTGAGTTTCCTTGTTTTCGTCTTATTCTACCATAGTTTTAAATATATTGTGGGTGCAATGTAAATACAAGTTAATGATAGGCAAAAATAAATTGCTTTATATTTACTATTCTTATAATTAATATTAATGACTGAACACGTGCACTGTTTTAGAAAATCTTACCGGACGCCGTGAGTTTTTCAAAATCAAGATTGCCGTGTGTCTTTTAAAAAGAAGATTGCCGTGTGTCCTTTTGAAAAAAAGAAGATTGCCTTGTGTTGTTTCTTTTTGTTGATGGAAGGTTTCTTAAAATAAAGACTTAACGATTTAAGTTTATTTATTATATTTTCCAGCGTAAATTATTGTCTATCTGAGTGGTATAAGCTATAGTATTATGTGAATAACCCCATCTTTATCTGAAAAATGCCAATTAATGTCAGTGATTTATCCGCCAGTAGGATTCCAAGGAAATTTGATTTGTAAACTAGCCTTTGAACCGTTTCAAGATATGCTACATTTTGTATACATTATGGGCAGCTGTTTTCTCGGAAATATAAACCAACTGTAAGCATATTTTTGTTCTGTCCATGTCGAGCAAGGTGTATCTATAACACCTGGGCTAAAGCATCCTTATAACATTAAAGCTACACTACTGTTATACATGTAATCAGTTTCAAATGGCGAGTTATATATGATTTTTAATGACATATTTCAATGAAATAGGCTGAAATAGGCAGTACTTCACATTGATAGTGTATCTTATATATATTAGATTTATTATAATTGTGACACTTTATATATAAATGTGAAGTAAAATCGAACACAAATAAAAATAATTGAATGCCCGGATTATACTTTAATGAACGACGTAATAAATCATGTATTTTGTCATACGTTCAAGTATTATCCGGGCATTCAGTTATTTCTATCAGTGCGATTTCTTTTAGTCACACTTCTTGTTATTTGTCTTCTTGTTGTTTTTGTTGTTGTTCTTGTTGTTGTAGATGTTGTAGTTGTTGTTGTTGTTCTTCTTCTTCTTCTTCTTCTTCTTCTTCTTCTTCTTCTTCTTCTTCTTCTTCTTCTTCTTCTTCTCTTCTTCTTCTTCTTCTTCTTCTTCTTCTTCTTCTTCTTCTTCTTCTTCTTCTTCTTCTTCTTCTTCTTCTTCTTCTTCTTCTATCTGTAGATCACGCCTACTTTCCATTATTTACACTTAGATATTTAAAGTTTAAACGTTTATTAAGCCATACCCCGAATATTATCTACGTCTAGGACAGGATCCAGGACAGGACCGTGGGGTCCAATATTGAATACAGAACCATATCTTTTCAAATCTCAGGATGGGTTCCGACACCCTAACGTACGCACTTAATCCGCCCTTGACGATTAGTATGATGCGTACGCCATTTTCAAGTTGTCTATAACCACTGGTTTCCAGAAAACGAAATGGATAATACTGTGTTGATAAACAGAGAACGAATGGTAACTAAATGTATGTAATTATGTCGGACTGTAGTGGAAGGGATCAGCAAGCAGCGATTCTATAGACAATGTCGAAGGAGTTTAATACGTTCTAGTTTGGTAGATTATCGGGATAGTTACCCATGGTTTTAATCGATTAAAGTCAAGGATAATTAAGTAAGTATATTTTTTAATTATATATTTCGGTAAGCAGTGTGTCTTGCGTGACCCGCATTATTTGCATATACACCATAGACAGCGGAACTCTATTAAAGATAGAAATTTCAAAATCAGCCCATTCAGAGAGATTTTGCGAAATAGTGACTGCTTTAAAGAGACACACGGTAATTAAGAAATGTTTATCAATTATTAAAATTACCGTCTCGATTTATTTATACAGTATCATTTTGACATTAAACCTGCTTGCATACAATCAAATAAAATGGTGAGTTTTCATGTTTTTGTCTTTTTCTACCACAGTATTGATGTAATATTATCAACAGTTATTAATATGCAAAACAAACAATTTGCTTTATTCCTTTCCTATAATTAATATTAACGATTGAACAAATGCATTTTATGTAGAAAAACTAACGGGATGCCGTGAGTTTTAAAAAAAAATGAAGATTGCCGTGTGTCCCTTTAAACGAGGTTTCAATCAGGGAATACCTTAAACACATTTCTTTATCTTTTCAGTTATTGTATTTTCTTAAATTAAATGGTCTTAAATACCTCGAGCTAAAAAAGGAGTTCAACGAAAAGTTTCAGTAAGAGGAAAGTAAAAAAAAAAGGAGATACTTTTTTCTTTAAAGAGATTATAACGTGTGTGGTAATACAAAACAATAAGAGAGTTATAGCCTTGCTTTGTAAGAGAAAAGTAAACCAAATGGTGTTACTTTCTTTCATAAAAAAAGACGATAACGTTTGTGCAAGTCCTAAATAATACGTGACTCCATAATTTATCATTGGTAACACTGGTAATATATACTAAAGGAAAAAAGAAACGCAACTCGGGAATTTCCTCTGTATATCCTATGTATAATATGCCTCTGTTAATCGAATCGTACATGGCTGCAGTAGACCTCTCCTTTCCAAAAAAAAGTAATCAAAGGACTTGTTTGGCTTTTGCATTTGAGCAAACTTAGGACGTAATATTTTGCGATCTCTTTACATTGAATACAGTACTGAACTGGCTCAAATTTTCAAAACGGAACTTCAACATTTCCGAATATCGTGTTACAAAGTGTACTGTCTTTTTCTCTGTAATATTACGTGGCATTGTGTGTGCAGTATATGCATTATATAGCGGAAATTCCCAAGTTTCGTTTCTTTTTTCCTTAGCATATATGTATACCAACGTTGCCTTGATATAAATGCATGACGCTAACTGGCATGGTTTTATTATAAAGAAAGTTACTGTTTCGGAGAAACTGAACGATAGCGAAAACCCTGACTATATTGATTACGTAACTATATATGTATATGTATTCCAATATGTCGTCATTGTAGCTGCAATACTCAGTACTCAGAATGCACATGTCAGTTTGCGGGCTTCAATAATGGTTTATTCTCTTGTTGCTCTGACTTCTGCCAAGTCATTGAGTACCTTCTTTGTTGCTTTCTAGGCTATTGTTTTTTTATGTATTTATATATACACAAGCACCTTTGTGTTTTACTTATATTGCCTATTAATGCTGCCTTGTTGGTTAGAGAATTGTTCATGGCGGGGATTTCTTTATTTACATCGTCCCGCTTTATTGGGATGACAGTAGGATAAGTGTGAGGTTTGTTGCACCCAAAAACATGGTTTAACCCCACAGCGGCCTTTTTTGCCACTAACCGTTCCAAGGCAGTATCGCAATTGTCAACACGTTTTGTGTTTCTGACGTCATATGCCTTTATTCCTTATTAGCATTGCCATTCATGTGGAGTGCGTGGTCCTGTGGTAGAGCGCCGAACTCCAGATCAAGAGGCCGTGGGTTCGATCCTCGCCGCGGCCACGTTATTTATCCTTGAGCAAGATAATTAATCACATTGCTTAGTACTGGTTCTACCCAGGAAGCCATCGAGAGTGATTAATCTAAGTTGAAAGAACTTGTTTCGCAATCGATGCAAAATAAATGTTTCAACTATTCATGTTTGTCGTTTTGCGTGTTTTGGGGTTTACGTGAAAACTGCATTTCCGACTTTTATACTTATTTTTAAATCAACTTCTTTGCACGCGTTTTTTTATTGTGTACGCGTATGTAGATTTCCAAGAATATTGACTTATTTTCAAATGTGAACTAACGTTTATAAATAAAGCGATTCTCAGAAAATAAGACATGCTGATAACCAGCGCCTTGTTTTTGCAACACGAGCTGCTGCCATGCTATAGATAACCGTTAACCAGCTACATACATATAATGGACTGTTCTTTCTTTGAATTAAGACCATTCCATTTACGTGACAAAGGCGTGTTTTGGGGGAAAATGACCGATCAGCAGCCGGACATAGTAAACCCTGATCAATCTCATTAAAATCAGAGTCTTTATCACGCTTCGATACTCTACACTACTAAGGCGGAGAGTAGCAAAGCGTAATTAGGATATGATTTTAATGAGATAGAACCCCGAATCAGCCTGCGAGTCTGATCTGTTTACAACGTGGACGCAAAGGCTATTATAGTCGCGCTTAGTGGGTTAGAGGTTGATATACACAACCTACTGCTCAGAAACAGTACACCGCATTTTGCACAAAACTTACATCATTCTAATTTTCGGACGTGATTTGCTTATTTGTTTAATCGTATATCAGTGTAAGAAGTTTGGCTACTTTAACTTTCAGCGTGCAAAGAAAAGATAACATACTTTGGTACAGAGGAACCTATTTTATTTGTTTGGCATTATGTTGCTTTCAAATTGGCATACCTTTTTTATGTTGCTTGTTATAATGAATACTTCTGTGAAGGAAGACTAGGTGTTTGATACCTTTCCGCGCTACGCGTGCTGATAACTTTTAACTGGAATTATTTACGAGTCGGCTTCAGACAGGTAGGTTATTAATCACTTTGATAATATAACAAAAGTACGTTTATTCGGTAATTATTAGTTATCTGTTAATTGAGCACGTAATCTGTGAAGTATCAGACACGAATGTACTGGAATTATAACTATTTCCCATTCGAAATTCCCGAACACTGTTTAGACGAGCTTGACGTTCGATCTTTTGCTAAGAGAATGCCAACAAAAAAAACCTGTAAAAACATGGACAAAGTCCATGTACAACGTCGAGCTGTAGCATTTTTCATCTTGTCTACACGAGTATCGTACTCAATCTGGTTCATTTTAAATCACCGGCTTCTATAATTTTGAGATGTCAGAATATCATTTTGTGATAATTTCAAAATGTCAAGGATTATTCGCCAGATAACGCAATCAGGCAACAGCAAATGTACAAAGACAACGTTTTACCATGGTATCACAGGAGGATAACCTGCAATTCTGCTGCCACGTGTATGAGGTACAGCGGGGTTGTGCGATATAACAAAGCTTGCATTATGACGGTTATATATGCGTGTCCTTGAATTATACAAAAATAATTATGATATTTTTATATTTTTTTCAAACTTTAAATTAGAAGATCATATAATAAGTAAGGCGTGCATGTTCGATGATAAGCAATTCGATGGAAATATATACAGACTTAGTAACTCTCTTTTTTCGTTGCAAAATGTATATTGAAAAATGGATCTCCAGCAGTTGATATTTATACACGGCTTTTTACCATCAAAGTGGGAAGAGGCCCAGGCCTGCCCATTCTGGGAAAAAAGAACGCGCTTTTTTCATTTTGGGAAAAATGTAAGATTTCATAAATTCAGTAAATATGACAATACTATGCTTTATTTATATTTTCATTCATTATTTATTATAATTACTGACTTCTCTGTGTCAGAATTGACTTAACATAATTTGTTTTTTCTCCTCAAATTCTGAGAGACTGCTACCTTCTGATTGGAAAAGATTTCTGCCAAAATTGGAAAACAAAAGTTCAGCTGGGAAGAGCCTTTTAAAGGCCTCTGTAATATTAGGTAAAACAAAACCTGTTATATATACCAAATTTTATTAAATCCAACTCGAACGAATTTCAGTAAGATTAGGAAAGAAAATGTATTATAAATATGTCATGCTTCTTTATTACAGCATAACACTAGTTTTAGTTCGTTATGTATGCTTCTGACCCATTATACAAAACAAATAATACTGCACACAAGGACTACAGGAAATCGTAATTAAAACTGTATTCATGCATATAATATAATTATGTAAGAACGAAGAACTAAGAAATTAACTAAATCAAATAACAAAAAAGGCATTTCATGTACTCCGGTGTTTCCCTACATAGGTCTTCCAACTTGCATATGTTGTTTAATCTTATAAGTATACTATAATTAAATATAGTTTTATGTATTTTTTCCCCATGTATTCACGTATAAAGCACAGAATGCCACTACGATATAATAGAAGGATAGAGAGAAGAAGTGATAGTGTTAAGCATATGTATATAGTAACTATATGTATTTTGACTATTTACATGTACTATTATAACACTATCGAATAGAAGGATAGAGAGAAGAAGAGATAGTGTTAAGCATGTGTATATAGTAACTATATGTATTTTGACTACATACATGTACTATAACACTATCTACTGTATTAATTTGAAGATGGAGTAACCCATAATACATTATTTTATAATATTATGATTAAGAGTTCACGCATGCGTAAACATCATTTTGAAAACGACGTCACGTGTAATATTTCATCCAATTAAATACCGTACCGTTTAAATTACATATGCTAATGAGGTTGGACTTGGTATAATTACTATTACTAGCAAAGTATTTTGCTTGCCTTTTAACTTCAGTTAAAACAACTACAGTTAAAAGAAACATTATTTTTAAAAGTAACTCAAGAAACGCTTTTTGAAGTAAAACTATCTTGGATATTGTAAGTATAAAAGTGTTGCGTTTTTATAGTCTTTTTGACTTGTCTTAGCTCCGTCGCTTTTTATAGTTAACTGTTTTTTTTATATGTTTCAGATGCAGTGGTTTGGAATTCTAAGTGCAAAATTACCTAACAACAAAATGTGAAAAATGAACATATTTTTACCAACTATATTATATTGTCATGCCTCTGACGGACAAAGACTGTGCGGCAACATATAAAATCTTGATCCTTGGGGACGCATCTGTTGGCAAATCAGCTTTATTGAGATGCCTGATGGGCAAAGAGTTCCAGGAACGACTGTATCCGACCTTAGGTAATAAATCTCAGTGGTCGGGCCGGTATTATTTTGGCTTATTGAGCAAATAGGGAAAGTGCTCATTTTACGAATACTTCTGCTGATACTGCACATATTTCTTCAGCTGCTGTTGCGACTGCAGTTCATGATTCCAGTACAGCTTCTAATTATGTTGCTGCTTTGTTGCTGCTGCTGCTGCTGCTGCTGCTGCTGCTGCTTTATAAAAACAAAATCCGCCACCATTTTTACTCAGTATCTTCATATATTACCTGCTATGCCGCATAACGTTTTAGGGATACGCAAGGGACCTGACTATTACAATATATCTATATTGCTCCGTTTCAGCCACGGACTTTATCAGGAAGAAATTTGAGGTAGATGGCGCCTTGGTTGAGCTACATATTTGGTAAATGTATAAACTTATATGTAAAACACATTAAACTTGGATATAACCTTAAAGCTACTGTGGATATAGGCTTAAAGCTAATGTCACTATACTTTAATTGCATGCCTATTTTATTTGTAATTTCATGTTCATCGTCTCTTGGCGAAGTCGGGTATTGAAGCGATCAAATTCAACACAAGACATCGATTTCTGCGATTATAAATACAAACTTGATACATGTGTGAATTCATATACATATATGAGCGAGAATATGACATAAGCTGGCTATTGATCAGTACCCAGTTGTATCACGTTTGCATCGATTGTTCAGTGCAGCACGGTCTACGAAAAGCATAATAAACGGATAATTTCGTGCAAAATATTCAGGATTATTTGAGTTAAGTTTTCATTTTTAATCTTCTTTAAGGATTGCATAACAACTTCCGAGGTGTAGAAATTGCATAACAAACTCCGAGATGTAGTCGAATGTAGTTCCTATCCCTCATTTTATGTTGGAAAATGGCATTATAAGTGGGGTAAATGGCGTATTTCTCGTCGATTTTATTGTATGGATACTGAGGGAAAAAAAGTTTAGCATGTTTTTTTAGATGAAATAATACTGTATACAAGATATACTGACATTTTGGGACTTTACGGGCTTGACCCCTACTTTTATTTATTCGTTACGTCATTTAAATGTTCGACTGTTATTGATGTGTGTTTAATAGCATATTACAACTGTCTATTGCAGTAGTTTCTAGATTTTACAACCAAAAATGTATTATTTCCAGGGTGCAACAAAAACTTTCCCTGAGTATACATGACGTGTATTCATAACGTTTAATGGATTATTGATGGATTATTATTGATGGATTATTGATGAACATTTTCCAAATTCGAATCAATGCATCCACTTTGTGAGGACCTATCAATGAAAACAACTTGTTTAGTAAACAAACAAGAACTTGCATACTTGAATAGTCTTACATGTCAATGTGACTCCACCTTTTCTGGTGATTTTTCACTGCAGTAAATCATTAATGTGTGGCATTTTAACATTGGTGTCAATGGGGAAAATAATTGGTAGTTTCGTACCTTAAATGCAGTTTCAATGGGATAAAAGATAAGCGCACATAATCCTTAGAAAATAATATAACATTATTTCCATCTACAGGGATACTGCAGGCCAGGAGAGGTTTCGCTCCGTCACCAGGTGGCAGTACCGCGGGGTCAAGGGCGTTATCATGGTATACGATATCACCGATCAGTCAACGTTCACTCACCTGTCGTACTGGATGCAAAGTGTCAACGAGGTTTGATTGTTTGTTGAATGGTGTTTTCGTATTTTTTCAGCATATTTTAGGCTATGTATAACGGTCTATTTTTAGTGGTGGAGGCAGACCATCCACTTATACCTTGTTAGAACTAGTACGGTTTACCTCCCGCCATTCGGAAGAGTCGACACTTTCTCACTTACGAGTCGAGCTCCCGGTAGGATTCGAACCCACAGCGGTGAGAGGCGAGACAGTTCCATATTCATCGTATTTACCGTCACGACCATGGAGACGATTTGAGTGACTGACATCTTAAAATGATAGGGCGAATAAACTGATCCATTGGTGTAATCCGACCTTCTTTTCATTATGTAGAAATCGGAATGATATATGGGACCAGACTGGCAGTTTTATACTTCCACCTGGTCTGGTAAATTGAAAATGAATGCACTTATCTCAAAACGCCAACGCGTCAACGTTGTTTTTTTTGAAAAAGAAAATTTCTTTTGAAACTTGATTTGTGTTCGTCGTATGTTGCTTTCACGAGATCGTAGATAAAATTAATAATATTTTATTATCAATGAATTTAGTTATGTCAAGCTTTATATCCATCGATCACAGGTTGAAGGAACGTGTTTGGGACCTAAAACAAAATTTGAAGAAAAAATAAATTGAAACAAATATCTGAAAAAAAAAAATATCTGAAAAAAAACAACAACATCTTACCAGATCTACCTAAATTCTAACCCCATGTAAGAGACCATAGACAAGGTCACTAAGAAAATTCTAACCCCATGTAAGAGACCATAGGCAAGATCTTAGCCCCATGTAAGAGACCATAGACAAGTCTTAGTGACCTTGTCTATGGTCTCTTACATGGGGTTAGAATTTTGGGTAGGATTGTTTTTGGTGTACAATGTTTCATTTATTTGTTATTTGATATGTTTGATGTGTGTGTATGCAAGTCTAGAATTTTTTTTTTTTTTTCAGATATTTTTATTTTTTTTATTTTAGATCATAAACACGTTCCTTTAACCTGTGCCATCGATGTCCGCATTTGCATTACTTTTTTTTTTACATTTCAGGAGATTGCACACATACACAATAAGTATGAATCTGTACCTATTGTGTTGCTAGGTAACAAGAGTGACCTTCAAGATAGTCGACAGGTTCACATAAAAGAGGCACAGAAGGTCAGTGTACGCATACTGCAGGGGTGTATTCACATGTCTTGAAGCATACAATAAACCGTTACTCAGAAGTTCTCAGTTTCATTTTCAGACTCTAGAAGATGTAATATGAATGATAGTTATCTACCTTTAACACTTTGTTGATTTACATTACAGTTTTACATTCTTGTTTTTGGTTAACTCTATTTCTCAGACACCAAAAGCCTAGAGCTTTAAAATTTCATAAACGTTTACAAAAAGCGGTATGCGCTATTGACAAGTATGCCGATTTGAATTCCTTACACGTACGTTTTACACTTCGCTAATTTACATTAAAGTTTTACACATTTCAGTTTGTTTTTATTTGGTGCATTATTCAGACACCAAAATCAATAAGACTGACCTTGACCTACTTGCCATACTCCGTTAAGACGTTGATTTATCACATAGCTGTTACACGAAGGCACTATGGTGTAGTGAAATATCCCATGTATGCACCCTTAGACAAATGACCTATATGCAAACGATTTTGCATTAGAATATGCGTGTTTTTTTTGTATAGAGTATTCATTCGGTAAAAACACTATTTGTATTGGATATAAAAAGAGAAACGTCATTTTCATGTTGACATTTAGTCTCGTATTTAATCATCAGTATATATCGAAAGTATACCATTTAAAGTACATGATAGATAAATTTAAAGAACCTAACCCACCAAGTAACAGCAATATTACAATACAAAACCGCTTATCAAATATCTACCCATGTGTTCAGGTCATATAATAATGCAGGCTTAAATGTGCCGATTAAAAGTACAGGTTATTCACGGAAATTAACTCTACTGTATATAAAATATCACTTGTTCCAGTCCTTGTGTTTCAAATATTGTATTTCACAAGCCATCTTTTTTAAAACTTAGTTGAACGAATCTATTTACATGATGTTATTGTATGTAATATACTTAAAGTTTGTACTTTATTTGAAATGAAATATGTTTCAACTAAATACGTTTAACAAACGTTCATTTTTTTTCTCATTCCGTTTTTTGAGACATTGATTGCAACATTGAACCATGTATATCAGTTAATCGCCGACATTGATATTCATCGCCGTTCCGCATTTTTATAACAGGTGTTGATGCACTATTTTCAAACAAGTTTTATTTTAAAGGGCTCTGGGAACCTGGAAAAAAGTTGAAAGAATTGTCAAAATGCCATGAAAAATAAAGGAGCTATGACCTATTGAAAATTTGCAAAGAAATATAAATGGAGGCGGCCATCTTTGAACGATGAAGTCATCGCGCCTTTTTACCGTATATGGCATATTGACAAAATGTTTTAAAGCGAAGAAAAAAAGGCGCGATGACGTCATCGTTCCAAGTTGACCGCCTCCATTTATGTTCTTTGCACATTTTCAATAGGTCATATCTCCTTTATTTTTCATGGCATTTTGATAATTCTTTCAACTTTTTTTCAAGTTTTTAGAGCCTTTTTAACTAAATCTTGTTTGAAAATAAAGGGAGTACATCTGTTTTATTTTTTTGTGTGGGTGTGGTTTGGGGTGTGGGGTTGGGGTGTAGGTGTGCGACGTAAAATTGACAAATAATGATGTTTTCTATTCGAAAGGGCCTAAAATGAATGAGAGTAAAAGAACCACTTTACAAGGAAATTCATTCTGCATAGTAATAATTGCTTTCCTAGGTTCCTCAGCTCATTACGTGGGCCGAGTATTAACGTTCATACCCCATCCAACCCCTTCTTCAAGAAGCGAAAACGGGGTTGGCTGGGGTATGAAATAAAACCTTAATTTCGGCTGAAAACAGGTTGCATATTGTAAAATTAAAACATCTAATAGGTAGTTTATAACAGGTTATCGTATTCATGTTTTTAACGTGTTTTATTGTTGAAATATCCGTTATAAAATCCTGCTAATATAAGCTTTCCCATCGCGTAATGGAACTAAGGCGGGACCACGTAATGTGAATTCAAATTTTTGAACTGAATAACACGGTTTTAATTGATACAATTTATTGATAGATCTACATAAACTTGATACTTTTAATTAATGCTGTTACTAAATGTAGTTGATGGATCTTATGTAGACTGCATATACTGCTTTATAAACTTATTTGGATAATCCTTTAACAACACTAAACAGAAAACACAAATATAATAAAGCGATAAGTAATATTTATAGCATAATTTTTCGAGTATATGCGATTTATACTGCTTCTCGCGGGCCGCATGCCCGAGAGTGTAGTATAAATCGCATACGAGAAAAATAACTGTTTTGTACCGCAGCCATTCAATGCCGGTAATTGACATTTTGATTGACAGGTTGTGTGTAAACATTACAACTACGCGCGTGTAAAATTGGGTAGACCATGGTATAACTGCCGAATCTGTCATTTATAGCACGGCTAAAATATACCGGCAGTTAAAGAACGGTTTTTGACTCAGACCCTTCAGGTTTATGAACATTTTATCATAAGCAAGAACAAAGGAAAACCATTAGAGCTATGGTACAACGAGGATACACCAACAAAGCTGTTATTTTGAAACTGATACAATATTTTGATATATCTACTTAAAATGATACTATTAACACTACGTTAGTAATTTATTGCATTACTATATTATATGTATCTGTTTTATTATGAACCACTGTGAAATCTGTGACAAATAAAAAATCTAAAAACCAAAAAAAAAACGCACAAAAAATATATGGTTTTAACACTATTTTAGATGATATGAAATTGTTATTACGAATTGATAGAAACACTATTCCTCTTCTAAATGTCTGATGCACACCTGTTAAACTGTATTGAACTCCTTGTTGGGAATTCTATTACAATAACGTTTAATAGCGATCTCACTTTTATTACACGTGTAGCTTGCGGAGAAAGAATTGGCCTTTGGATTCTTCGAAACTAGTGCCAGGAGCGGCGACAATGTTTTCCACGCATTCCGGAAGTTGGCTTTCCACGTGACGGAGATATGTAACCCGGAAGTGGTAATGCCTCTGAATATTTTTTAAAAACATTGAAACTTTAATTAAATAATATAAAACATCAGATAAAGCTTCTTCGTTTCCAGCTTAAGAGAATTCCGTTATTATTTCTCGCTCTGTCTCAGAGCGACCTTAATAATCTCGCATGCATTGATACGCAACGATTCGAATCAATTTTCACAGAGTGAATTTTGCCAAAATACTCTTTTAAATATGTATTAAGTGTTACAGACACAGCCGTTTTTAAAGCGAGCGCGATATTTCCGCATTATGTTCAATAACCACATTTATCATATAACATGCGGTGTGGGAGTGTAATAACGCCATTCAATATTTTCGATATTCCACTAGTGGTATAATATAACGTGAATGACGTCACGTTAATGTACGTTTTCTGACGTAATGTGGCTTTATAAGTTATGTGATAAATAGAATCTAACATTCGTTCCCATTCATTATTGAATTTATTAAACTCGTTAGCAAAAAAAAAATCATTTTGCCAACTCGTTTAATAAATTCAATAATGAATGAGCACTAATGTAAGATCCTCTATATGCTAGTGTTTTTGCGATTGTTGGGATACTCGTCAAGGAGAATTGCATAAAAGTTCTGCCATGTGGATACGCGTGTTGTAAATCCGGATGATACAACTTCACATAGCACAAGTTGTAACTAATAGCCTCGTGATAGTCTGTGGCTGTGCCGGGTGGTGTTTGCCTCTACGGCAGCTGGTGTGGTTTAGATGGGAAAATGAAGAAAACGCAGGTTGAACACTCTACCTTTCATCAGATTTCATCCGATATATGTGTTTTTTTCTGTTCTATCATTTCATTCTTTCCTATTTCTACCGTCAACAGAAAATAGCATGGTCAAATGTGACGCTAGTTTCTTAAATGTAGGTTTACTGACGTCTCAGACTTCTTTAAACAACTGAACGAAGCGTGTTTGTCCATTGTTATCAATATCTTCTGTGGTGTCATATTACTGGGGTCCTTTCATTAAACAACTGAACGAAGCGTGTTTGTCCTTCGATATCCAGCTCTTCTCTAATATCAGGTTTCCCTTCTTAACAAGGGTTCGTATCTGCTCCATCGTATATTTACAACTGACAGCCTCCCCGTCATGCACTGCTATGTACTCCCCTGTCTTGAAGTTTAAGTTTATACCAAGACCGGGTATTTCATATATCTGATCACATTTTGCTCTTAACCCCGCTGTAACATAACTTGGTACATCGCTAGCCGTACTCATAGTAACTTGTGTTTCAACTTCAAACTTAGTGATATCTATTTCGCTGCCGTGCTGCCTGTTTAATCTCAATACTCCGTTAACATACCACAACTCGTTCACACCTGTTGGGTCGTTTGTGTTGTAGGCTTCCTCGATCTCTTTTTTGTTTTGAGTAACATCTAACGATACGAGCAGTCTGTCATTTTCAGTCATTATACTGGACACGTGTTTCAGCAGTCGTACTTGCAATTCATCCGGTAGACCTTGTATGGATCCAAAGCAGACGATCAGTTTATTTCCTTGAACCTTCCTTAGCTGCTCGACGCCTACAGAAAAGTCTCCAACGATTGGCTGCACCTTGACAATATCTCCATATTCATTGGACAGTGTCTTGCTGGTGTCGAGTAGATGTTGCTCTGATATATCTATTGGGATGTACGTCAATGTCTTCTGCTTCTGTATTAAGGCGTCAATAAACATCCGGGCCTTGAATGAATTCCCACTTCCCAAATCCACCAAAATGCATGGCTCTTCAACAAGGTTTATCATTTCCGACACATTTTCTGAAATGCCGCTAATTTCAGATCGATGCACGTAGTAGAATGTATTCTCTGCCAAGCACCTGTCGTAATAAATAGATCCATGTTTGTCGTAGATAAACCATTGAGGAATATACTTCGGACTAGATTGTAGTCCTCGAATAAGCTCCTGTTTCATATCCATTGTGATAACGTGAATGAGCTGGTATATATATATATATATTTCTGTATAACACTGTGACAAGATCTCTACTCGTCGAACAATCTCTACTCGTCACGCAGTATAACCCGCAATTTATTGCAAATTAATAATCCTCCGCAAGTATTTAAGGTGTGAAAACACCAGTTATTTCTCCATTAAACCAATGTTAATATGTCACAAATTAATGATTTCATGCAGTTTTAAATAAAGTTATGGATAATGCTGCATTTTATTACTCCCTGTTTGAAAAAATACAAAAAGGTGCTGTCATAAATGCGGTTACACATGACCAAATAACTCTGACAGTTTGATAGAGTTATGCACCCTTTCAGAAAACTTTAACCTGCGATCTAACCAGGTTCATAACTGGACATAACATAAGAAGTAGTTGACCTATGTTCATAAAACTTTACACGCGTATTCATCTTACCATACAAAATATTGTTACCCATCGCCAATAACTATGACTTTCATTTCTACTAAGTTATGCCCCTTTTCATAAAACTTTAACCTGCAGCCTAACCAAGCTCATAAATGGGCATAACTTAAAAAGTATTTGACCTATGTTCATGAAACTTCACACACATATTCATCTTACCACCAGAATATTGTTACCCACGACCAATAACTCTGACTTTCATTTCAGCGGAGTAATGTCCCTTTTTTATAAAACTTCAACCTGCAATATAACCAAGCTCATAACTGGCCATAACTTAATTAAGAAGTATTTGATCTATGTTTATGAAACATCTTACAACACAGACTATTGTTACCCAAGACCAATAACTCTGACTTTCATTTCAGAAGAGTTATGCCCCCTTTTTATAAAACTTTAACCTGCAGCCTGGTTAGCTCATAACTGACCATAACTGGAAAAGTATTTGACTTATGTTCATATAACTTCACATACACATGTCCAATAACTCTGACTTTCATTTTGGCAGAGTTATGCCACCTTTTCATAAAACTTTAACCTGCAACCTAACCTAGCTCGTAATTTGGCAATATATTGACCTATAATGGTCATGAAACCTTACACAGTTCTTCCGTATCAAGTATCCAATGCAGATTTATGCCCCTTTCCATAAACTTTAACATTTAAAAAAACTGCTCCATAATTCATAAAGGATTGCAACCCCGTCTTCAAACTTTATAGTTAGATTGTACTTGCTGAAATAAACACACGGCAGGCGACACACGTGTTCCGTGGAACACCCTTCTAGTTTATAATGGGGGCTACTTACGAAATACACCTCCGAGTTATATATGGCATTGGTGGTAATACACCTTATAGATGTGTCAAACTCAGCCAACTGTTGAACATTTACAATCTGGTGACGACGTGGTCATGGGCACATGTTGAGGGATTTTCTCAACACACTTAATGCTAGTAGTATTAATGCTTGGATCGATTATAGGAAAATCCTCCACGAGATGATAGGCGTGTGGTTCTTTTCACGAACGAGCGTATGCGAGAGAGTGAAAAAACAAAAGGCCTACCATCGAGTGAAGGATTTCCCAATAATCGACCCCAACAGTTAAGTAATCTATTTAAATTACATTTTAAATCAGTTTATGTATGATTTAAACGGAATTATTCGCTTTATTGAATGTTATCGGCGGATGACGTCGACGTCAACAAAACTTTATTGACGTCATAGCTCAACGCCTCAGTTAGTTAATTTTGCGTTCGGAATTAGTTATTAATAGTTAGTGATTATGAATTTTCCTTCACTGAGAAATCCCAATCTTTCATCCATAGAAATGTAATAAAATCTGTTTACACATTATCATATACATTATACTTCGTGCATATGCATTACATTAAGCCCTTATTATGTTACCCTCGGTTAAATTATTGTTTATACCAATATTTTTATTGATAGCAGTTCTACATATAAGTCAAACAAAGTGTACTTCGATCACACAACAGGAATTTGCACGGGTATTATATGAATTAATTTTAATTAGATTAAAATCAGCCGAGTAGTCAAGTTTTCCAGACCGAACTATTTCATAAAATAATAATTAAATAGTTGGGATCATGAGGCCTAGTTTAGTCGAACGCAAAACTGAAAGACATTATGAAGGTTTTATTCGTATTTGGAATAATTCTTCCCAATGTGGCTTTCGTCCGTGTTTTCTTCTCTCTTTATGCTTAAGACACAATGAATTAATAAGTAAATAACATATTTTATTGACCATTGTAAACAAACACTTATATTCATGTCACATTTGACTATACAAAAATATCAATTTAAATTAAAGTCTATCATTTTTATTGAGATGAGCTAGTTCCTTATTCTTATTTTTAACTTTTTAACATAAACATACTAATAATGAAAAATATTTTTTATTGTTTATGTATTAAAACATGTATTAAAAGAATGATATTTTATTATTGCTTATATCTTTCATTAGATTCATCAGGTCTCACTCCTACTGTCGTAAAAGCTTCAGTATTTTCTAAGGAATGCATTTGTTACAACTGATTTTCGC
Source organism: Cyrtodaria siliqua (assembly GCA_037043455.1). Lineage (NCBI taxonomy): Eukaryota > Metazoa > Mollusca > Bivalvia > Adapedonta > Hiatellidae > Cyrtodaria > Cyrtodaria siliqua. The sequence continues at coordinate 74,045 of JAWPHD010009851.1, read as the reverse complement.
TGACGAAATCAGCTTAATGCCATTTTCTCGTCTCCAGTTGTTTTGCTAATACAGGAGCTTGCTGTGGTTCAATGGATGTATTGGTTGTGGTGGCAAAGGCTGGGTATGCGGCGGTGGATAGGGCTGATCTTATGGAGATGGCAAAGGTTGAACTTCCTGTGGTGGCAAGGCAGGGGCCTGCTGGTGGTGTGGCAAGAGCTGGTTATGCTGTGATGGCAAGGATGAAGCTTGCTATCGTGGCAATGATTGGGGGGTTGCCGTACTTGTATATACATAACCTGTCCAGGTGACATGTTGTCATTTGATGCTGATGAATCAGACATTGGATTGCTAGGGCACCTCAGTGATGCTCAGCAGTTCGCGTTAATGCAGCAATTACGAACATAAGCCGAAGTCTCCCAAAAAAGTGTAATACTTGGGGACAACATTTACTCTTAATAGAGGTTTAGTAATGACATCGTTTACGGCACAGAAGTTGGCAAGAATGCATGGAACGACAGACAAAAGTTCAGAAAACTTCATCTAAAATCGATATATGCGCACATACAGATCGTGTGTTGAACATTCCATTGGCGAACTTAAGCTCTATAAAATAGTTGGGTCTTTATGGAGACACCCCAGACCCATCTTACCATCTGTCGTCAGCATTTTTGCATGGGGGGTGGAAGTGGGGTGGGGGGAGGGGGGGGGGGTTGTGGGGAGGGAGTTGGGTAATAGTATGCAGAAGGAGAAATCACTTTTATAAATACTGTAAATAAAAAGGAATACATATTTTTCATGACCGTATTATGCAGTTAATTTCACTTTAGTTTGTCTAGCACACATTTTTTTTTACCATTACATGTGCATTTATTACAATTTGACTTAAACATGATATTTTGGCTATATATTGAGACAGTGTGTCCTGTTTCTTGATACCTTTCATACCTTAATTAAGGCGAAATAACTTCTTAACACTTGAGATGACCCCCATTATATTTACCTTAACAGACCGCATCCACATCGCCATCCGATTGAAAATGTAGATTATAAATTACTTGTATGGTTACTCATGCGTTTTAATGTATATATCCTTATTATAAATGTGTATTAAACATTTATGATGTTCATACTATTTGTACACAACAGAACTTACACATTGTGATTACGATTATGCTAATTTACGGCGTTTTTAATGCTCCAGAATACTTGTTAGCCATTTTTCTTTAATAGATAGCAATTTCACTATGCCCGTATTTTAATTTCTTTCAGAGTTCTTGTAGATGTACAAATCTATATATTTTGGACCTTATACTGTAAGGAATAAGACAACGTATGTTTCCGTTTCCTCACAATCAAGTAATGCGGCCATCAAGGCCACATTTACAACCTGTATTACCTAAACAGCTTAGCATCTAAGCGACCTAAGTTCTTTTTAAGGGCTAAATCTATATTTTCAGAAGAAATGAGTATAGTTAATGTTCGTAGTGTTAAATACATAGAGATTATTTAACTGCTGTTAAACTGATTATTTAAGTCCTTTACGAGATGGTAGACGTGTTGTTCTTTTCACGAACGAGCGTACGCGAGTGAGTGAAAAAAACAACACGACTACCATTGAGTAAAGGATTTCCCTATAATCGAACGCTGCAGTTAAATAATCTATTTATTACATTTTATATCAGTTTTGTATAATTGTAACCTAAATTATTCGCTTAGTTGAACGTTATCCCATCCGTCGACGTCAGTAACACTTTATTGACGTCAAAACTCAACGTCACAGTTAGTTATTTTTGTGTTCGGAGTTAGTTATTAATATTTAGCAAATATGGATATTCTTTCACCGAGATCATTCTTTCACCCATTGAAATGTAATAAAGCTACTTTCTCATCATGCACACTTAGGCTCGACTTCTGTAATACGATTGTTGAGTAAACGTGCCCTTTTACCTGTCTTAAATAGTAATACATTGACTAACCAAATAACACATGTTGTTCATAATAGTTTTTTATACTTACTCTATTACTTACCAATAAATATAATACTACACATTATCAAAAGAAAGTAGTTCGCTTTTAATTTCAAGATACATGAAGTCATAAAAAGAGTATGTTGCAGAGCGGATAAATGGGGGATGCAAGCTAATGGGAAATCAAAAACGCTAACTATATATTGCTGGTGCAACAAAGCAAAGTGATGCTCCTGGGGAAGAATATAGCTCTTAAGGACACACATGATCTTATGGAAGGCTAAATGATCAAGCAGATATATTGACCAAAAGACGTTATCGGCAATTATGAGTTCAATCTGATACCAACGGATGGAGCAATGCAGCCATGCACCGAGAAGTCCAGGTGTATTCACCCTAAATGCATACTGTTTTGAATATGCATTCTTATATTGATTGACCACATACATTTTAGATAAGCCACACAGAAATAAGTCGAGAGATTGGTCCGACTTAGTTCTGAGTAATTCTGAAAAAGGGTGTCATATTGACTGACACCATTATTTTTAACAATCCAGGGGCTATAACATCAGTATTGGCTGGCTATCGAACTTGGCCAAGGTATTATACCCATACACATTGTCCCTAAGTGTCATCAAGATTGGATTATAAATGTTCCAGTTATTGAGCGGACACCGAATGAAACATACATACATTCAAATTAAAGACACATGTTGGATGATTGAGAATTCACGTCTTTCATATTTTTTTCAGATGAAAAGTTTCCACCCAAACATGATACGTTTGCCAAAGCCGTTTCCCCTACAGGCGGAATTACTACCGACTGTCACATATAAAAAGGCGAATTCGAAAACCGCCATTGAATCGACAAAACCAAAGACACATTCTACCTCTTCAGTGAAATTAAAACGGAAGTCGTCTAAAAAACGAAAGTGTTGTAAAACATAGCTAGCAGAGGAATAAGAAACACGAATTTCTTAATATACTCTATGCGTGTCAACATTAGGTCAGATACCACTATTGATTTGGGGCTTCTGATTGGTTGAAAAAAGTATAGGTCTATTAAGGCAGATTCTGATTGGTTTAAATTACCTAAATCATAACAAATCCGCATAAAACATCAAAATATTATATTTCCATCATAAAACATGTTGATTTAGGATATTTTGATTGAAATTTGCATTTGTATGGATACAATTGTACTGAGAGTATATTTGCAAAAAGTAAAATTGCTTGACTGCCATTCTGGGGATGGCCACCTTCAGTGAAATATTAGAGGCTGAAAGCATCACATTACCCCTAATTTGCTGGTCGTTTTTGAGTGTCACTAATACAGTTCTTTAAAAAAAGTTAGGTTTTATCATCCGTTCCGATGTAGGAAAAGGTGTTGTAGGCCAAGAGGCTATAATGGAGGCCTATGGGAAATGCAATTGTAGTATATGACCATTAACACTAGAATAGGTACTTAAGATCCATGTGTAGAATGTAACTAGTTCGAAGAAAAATGCGCTAAATAGCACACGCTCGGCCTTTAGAAAATATTACTGGTAGCCGTCCAGTGTTTATACCGGAAGTACATAATCACATCTCACAACGCACATCTTCCTGAACGTGTAGCAGCTAATTTCATTGTCAGATTAACTTCGGTCAATTACTACTTTGACTTTGCGCATAACAATGCCATAGACCGACACACGCTCGCTACAACTATAAACATCACTTCAAACGTGTAGCATTGTTAGTGAATTTTCTCGAGGAACAGAGTTTATTTAAACATTTTTAAGTATTAATGGTAGATATACATACATACTTTTATATACGGAAGTATTACTAACAGTGAACGTAACGTTATATTTCATTTCTCATTATGAACTTTACGACGTTACAATGGACCTGACGTCGTCCTCGGTCAATCCTTTACTCAGGTCCTAAGAACCACTAAATATAAAAGGTTCACAAGCAAGGTTTTACGCAAGCGTAAAATAGCTGCTGAGAGAAAATAGCATATATCTGGGTAGGAACTGGAAATACAGTTTAACATAATAACAGATCAAGTCACGATTGAAAATAAATGTTGTCACGGAGACATAAACACGTCACGACACGACCGTTTTGTCTTACCAGATGCATTCTTCCTATTTTTTACCATCAATTCTTCCTACCAAACATTGAATCTAGGTGGGAGACTTCGCTTCATTCTGTACAAATATCTTGACATGCCTTACATACTGATTACATATTCACCCTTGTAAAACGACGTGCTAGAATTACACATCAGCACTGAAATACAAGTTTTCACATGTAAGGAATGCGCGTGCTAAGCGCATGCATCGCAGCACAATAAACTGTTCACTGCTACCATGTGTAATTATAAATTGCGTTATCAAAGTGAAAAACTCAACGGAACTGTTCATTGCTACCTTACCATTTGCAATTATAAAAAAACATATAAGAGTTCAGGACTAGGGAATAATTGTAATATATGATATAATTTATAAAATATATTTACGTAACTATGTAATAATGTAAGTTACTAGTATAATGTAAAACATGTTGATAATTGATTCGTTTATATTATAATTATAATATTACCATAATATTCTATTCGTTTAAACATTTTACAGTGACTTGAGGCTTATATGATGCCAGTCAAAAAACACCATAATACTCGTCAATCTATATACACATGGAAAATGCCCTACATTTGGCAATTGTTTTTCTTTAACTGAGGGCCTCAAAAAACCTCTATCCCGGGTGGGTTCGCTTCCGGGCGGAGACATGTCTGATGTGAAAACTGCATCCATGATTTCATCTCCCTCTGAGGTTGCTGGCTCAGTATAACATACTATCATATGATGGTTAGTGGGACGAAACAATTTCATTTATTGTACTGATACATATAGCGTAAATATTAATTTTTTTAAACATAAATACAAACATAAATACAAACATAAATACAAACACACATGGTTCTTAACATAATGATTTAATATATGTATACATTTTTAAGCACAGTGCACGATTTCGTCAGCAGCAATATACATACCGTCACAAATATCACTGTCAAATATCTTAAACTGCGTTGTAACTTTTCTTTCCAACACGTGCCATATTGGCAAATATGAATTCGTCTGTAAATATGCATCGCATGTTGTTATTGACGTCACATAATCGTTGCTTAGCAACTGTAACCTCAGTACTGAGAAGTAAAATGTATCTCAATTCATTACATGCGTTATTTTATTCCTTCATGACTAAACACACACTGAAGGTAACAACAAATCCAGATTTTCATAATATTTCAACAGATGCTTCAAGTGCATTATTAGTACTCTCCATAACCACCGGAAGCAGTTGTGTTTCCACGTAACCATCATTCGCAACGGGAAGTACTGGGCTGTCTGCACCTTTGCATACCAATTTCGCAGTTTTGCAAAGTAAGTAAGAAAATGAAACCATGCCGTAAAAACGTTTATCGCCATCTGTCGCCCTGTCTATAGCCGTTTCTCATTAAATCACAGGCGTCTACCGAAATAATGCTTCTATGTACATTTGAATCTGAAAGCGACACTCGTATCACTGTCTGCATGGCAACCGTAAGAAGACCGGAACAGAAACAAGGCAAGACAATCAAAGGAAACGGCATCGTCGTTTAAATAATAATTTAACTATGACTGATCATAGGAAAAACAAAACAATATTTAAGGATTCGTCGTCTAACGCCGAGGCTTGCTTGGTTTCGGCGATAATGTCGATCGGCAAACTCGCTGGTCACATGACGTCAGACAACATATGCTTGCCGGTCCACAATCTTCGTTCGTTGTACACATGTCCATCAACGGTGGGTCTGGACACGGATCGTGATGGAGGAAGTCTACAGGACAAGCCGCTGTAAAACAGTTTATTACTACTGTAGTTACATGCGGAATTAGAGGACCACACGGCAATCTTCATTTTTTTTAAAAACTCGTGGCGTCCCGTTATTTTTCTAAATAACTTGCATTTGTTCAAGCATTAATATTAATTATAATAATACTATAAAGCAAATTGTTGTTACATATTACCGACTACTGATTATAGACAATAACATATTAAAACCCATGGTAGAATACGATGACAAAATGAAAACTGGAAAACAAAATGATTTAATTATATTATATGCAAGCATGTTTAAAGTCAAAATGTTACTGGATTAATAAATCGAGACGCTGATTTAAATGCATGCTAATATCTTCAAGATTGCCGCGTGTCCCTTTAAGAGACAATGAGTTACTATTGTGCAGAACTGAGACTTGAATGTTGCTATTAGTTTTCCAATCTCATTAAAATCAGACCCTTTATCACGCTACTCTACTCTACACAACTAAGGATCTGACAACACTGCATTGGAGGTCACGTCCGATTGACCTTATGATTAGCCAATCAGATTTTAGCCTACAGAATCGCTCGGTATAGATTGCTTCACTGCGCATGTCGCGTTACAGTCAAACGCTGTAGAGCATTATAAGATTGTTATTGAAAGAGACATAATACACGGCGACTTTATCTTTTCCCCGGATATATGTGTTTTATGTGGATTTTCGTTTGTTCAGTTCACTTGAACATCATCTGAAGTGCATATGAAACGCGCGATTTCATTGGTTGAATTCATGAAGAGTCGATCTGACCTGATCTCCAAGGCAGTGTTGTCAGGTGCTATAGCGGAGAGTATCAAAGCGTAATTAGGATTTGAAATTAATGAGATTGCTAGTTTTCTCATGTTGAGATGAAGAACAATATAGGGTTAACTGTATTGACATCATGAATTTTGCGACGGTATATCAGCCGTTTAATGATCGCAAATTGTGTTTAAAGACGACGCGTTAGTTGAGCCGTTAAACACGATTTGCGACCGTTAAGTGACCGATATACCGTCGCAAAAGTCAACGTTTTAATACTGGTTAATCCGTTTCTAACGCATTTCAGTGTTTTTGACATTTATTCTCACAAACGTTTTCAAATAAAATTATATGACGTCACATGTTTGACGGTTTAACGTCACATGACTGGATTTGCGAAGGGTTATGCACTACAGTCGCACATTTTTAAACGTCAACCAACCGGATTATTATTTTTTTTGTCAAGTGCGTTAGGATATGTTATTCACGACAAAAAAATTACATTTGCTTTTTGTGTTATCAGGATTATGAAGAATCGTGAGTGGAACAACACCTGCTTGTATAAGTTTGAGACGACATATCAACATTATATAATACTGATCACTTCTGGGGAATCTGTACGCAGCGAGCACAGGGTAGGGCGTTAGAATCAGATCGCTATCATATAAGCGTGTATTCCTATCATATAAGCGCTATCTTTCATGCTACAGCTATTAATGTAGAAGCTAACTTTTAGTACGGTGATCCCATCTATTTCGTAGCGTACACTAACAAAATTGCAGATAGTTTTAACTGCTTAAACTAAAGCACTTGAAATGTTGTTGACATAATAATACTGATATGACTTTCACATTACTCATTCAGCTTTGGTATTATTATGTTTTTCTTTTCTTTTTTCCCCTTTCTTTATAACCCCCCTCCCCCCCCCCCCCCCCCCCCACACCCACACCCACATACACACACCCCCTCCCACCAAAACACATTTGATACTTTAATGATTTTATACATAATTTCTACAAATTATGACAATGAAATGGAATAACTTGATACAAATAACACAGTTTACGAAACTGAAAAAATAAGAATGATTATCGGGTATCGAGTATCACCTACAATACCCCCTAAATTCCCACCTACACTACCACCTACATTCCCACCTACACTACCCCCTAAATTCCCACCTACACTACCCCCTACATTCCCACCTACGCTACCCTCTACCACACCATCTACACTACCCTCTACCACACCATCTACGCTACCCTCTACCACACCATCTACGCTACCCTCTACCACGCCATCTACGCTACCCTCTACCACACCATCTACGCTACCCACTAACATCCCAACAAGGTTGTCCTCTACTACCCAACAACGTTACCCTCTAACAGCAACAGCGTTACCCCATACCATCCCAACTACGCTCCATTCTACCAACTTATCTACATCACCCACTACCTTCCCTCCTACGTTACCCATAACGTTACCCACAACCATCCGTCCTACGTTACCCACAACCTTTCCCCAACGCTACTCCCTACAACAACCTTTGATTGGTTACCCTATACTTTACTTTAATAATTCCAAATATAATGTTTGTGTTTGATATTGTCGGAGTTGCTTCATAAGCCACACAAAATAAACCTTCAAAATTTCTTTATTAAATGCATTGATCAAACCTGTCGTACTATGCGCTAACCTGTTCTCGCAATGTACATATTCCCCAGGAGTGCTGATTGACGTAACTAAACTGTCGAACACCAGATTTTAAACAGTTCAATTAGGAGCAAGCAGAGCTACTAGACTTATGGAGATTATTGTTCAAATAAATGTTACTTACGGACTTGTACTCTTCTGTATGACAAACAGCAGATTCCAGTGTGACACTGACTTCCGGCGGGACAGGTGTATATCTCGTCACATGACAGTCCCGGGATTGGTATCTTTCCGGCAGGGCAACTAGGCACTAATGGTGCCCGTGGGAGTAAAGTAAAAGTTGTAACCACTGAAGTAATATCAAAAGGCGGTGAAATTGTCGTAGAGAAAGTGGGTGTGGATTCGAATGATAGTGGCGGGAAAGTGGAAGTCTGCGTGAAAGGAAGAAGAACAGATGTAGTTGTCGGCGGTGACGAAGGATAACTAGTAGAGAATATCATAGAAGAGTTCGTCGGGGGTATCGTTGTAGTGCTAGTATAGGGTAACCAATCAAAAGTTGTTGTAGGGAGTAGCGTTGAGGGAAAGGTTGTGGGTAACGTAGGAGGAACGGTTGTAGGTAACGTTATGGGTAACGTAGTAGGGAAGGTAGTGGGTGATGTAGAGAAGTTGGTAGAATGGAGCGTAGGTGGGATGGTATGGGGTAACGCTGTTGAGCTGTTAGAGGGTAACGTTGTTGGGATAGTAGAGGACAACCTTGTTGGGATGTTAGTGGGTAGCGTAGATGGTGTGGTAGAGGGTAGCGTAGATGGTGTGGTAGAGGATAGCGTAGGTGGGAATGTAGGGGGTAGTGTAGGTGGGAATTTAGGGGGTATTGTAGGTGATAAGGTAGTGGGTAGCGAGGGTGGGATGGTAGGGGTTAGCGTAGGTGGGATGGTAAGGGTTAGCGTAGGTGGAATGGTAGGGGAAAGGGTGGTTGGGATGGTAGGGATTAGCGTTGTTGGGATGGTAGGCGATAGCGTAGGTGGGAATGAAGGGGGCATTGTATGTGGTAAAGTAGGGGATAGCGTAGGTGGGATGGTAGTGGGTAGCGTAGGTGGGATAGTAGGGGGTAGCGTAGGTGGAATGGTAGGGGGTAGCGTCGGTGGGAAGGGAGTGGGTAACGTAGGTGGGAAGGTAGGGATTAATGTTGTTGGGATAGTAGATGGTAATGTTGTTGGGATGGTAGGCCATAGCGTAGGTGGGAAGGTAGAGGGTAGCGTAGGCGGAATGGTAGGGGGTAGCGTAGGTGGGAATGTAGGGGGTACTGTAGGTGGTAAGGTAGGGGTTAGTGTAGGTGGGATGGTAGGGGGTAGTGTAGGTGGGAAGGTAGGGGGTAGCGTCGGTGGGAAGGTAGGGGGTAGCGTCGGTGGAAAGGTAGGGGGTAGCGTAGGTGGAATGGTAGGGGGTAAAGTAGGTGGGAAGGTAGGGGGTAGTGTAGGTAGGAAGGTAGGTGGTAGAGTAGGTGGGATGGTAGGGGGTAGCGTAGGTGGAATGGTAGGGGGTAAAGTAGGTGGGAAGGTAGAGGGTAGCGTAGGCGGAATGGTAGGGGGTAGCGTAGGTGGGAATGTAGGGGGTACTGTAGGTGGGAAGGTAGGGGGTAGCAAAGGTGGGAAGGTAGGGGGTAGCGTCGGTGGGAAGGTAGGGGGTAGCGTAGGTGGAATGGTAGGGGGTAAAGTAGGTGGGAAGGTAGGGGGTAGTGTAGGTGGGAAGGTAGGTGGTAGAGTAGGTGGGATGGTAGGGGTTAGCGTAGGTGGAATGGTAGGGGGTAAAGTAGGTGGGAAAGTAGGAGGTAGTGTAGGTGGGATGGTAGGGGGTAGAGTAGGTGGGAATGTATAGGGTAAAGTAGGTGGGAATGTAGGGGGTAGAGTAGGTGGGAATGTAGGGGGTAAAGTAGGTGGGAATGTAGGGGGTAGAGTAGGTGGGAATGTAGGGGGTAAAGTAGGTGGGAATGTAGGGGGTAGAGTAGGTGGGAATGTAGGGGGTAGAGTAGGTGCGAAGGTAGGGAATAGCGTAGGTGAGAAGGTAGGGGGTATGGTATGGGGAAAGGTAAGTGGGAAGCTAGGAGATACAGAGTTAGGAGGCGGTAATGTTGGTAATACAGGAGGAGCGGTAGGAGTGTAGGTGGTTGGAAATATAGTGGGCGGTGTAATGGATGGTACATTGGGTGGGACGGTAGGAGGGTTTGTTGGTAGAAATATAGTGGGCGGAAATATAGTGGGTGGAGCAATAGATGGTAAACTAGGCGGGGCAGTAGGTGGTTGCGTAGGGTTCAACGTAGGAGTTATAAAGGGGATAGGAGGTAATGTAGCAGGAAGTATTGGAATCAGGTTAACTGCTGGGGTAACAGGTAACGCTGGTACAATAGGGATGCTTGTGGGTAACACAGGAGGGAATGTTATATTAAGTGGAATGAATAAAGGAGGAAAATCCGTGGGCCAGAACGTAGGCGGGATTATGGGTGAATTGGTTGCAGGATTAATGGATGGTCGAAGCGTGATTGGATACACCATAGGGGGTAGAGTAGGGGGTATGGTTGGTGACCAGGTAGACTGTATTATTGTCGGTAAGACTGGAGGCTGTGCTGGTGTCAAAGCAGGTACTGAAAGAAAAAGGTAACGGTTTGTTAATTTTGACATTATGGCGTGTTTAACATGTCTTAAGCGGCCTAAATGAACACTAGAGGACACAGTACACTATCAATACTACTGTTACATATGCCCTTGTAAAAGCCTGTGTAGCATGGTCGCTGACATTTTCTTTGTATTTGCACAGTTATAAATTAGTTAATTGAAAATAACACCTGTCAGAATGATTGGTGTACTCTAACTACCAGTTATCGAAAGTTAGGGTATGGCAGACAGCTGAACTAGACATGCTACAAAACAAACTGAGAATGGTCTCATCTCGTTGGTTGGTTTAAACATATCGATAGGCTATGCCCATCTCCGCATATACGCCCACCTCGATGTTTAAAACAACCAACTCGACCATACTTTACACTGCATTACATAACATATGTACTAAATATGCACTAATTAAAATTGTCAAAATTAGTCAGAAGCAATATTAATAATAAGTAAGAATTAAAGAAAAATGACAACACAACTACACTTGTTAAACATATGAATTGAGTTTAATTTCCACGACTATGTACTGTTGCTGACGATATAATCAGATTTTACGTTGTTTCAAATACTAACAAAATAGCATTACAGAAAACAACAATTATAATATTTGAATTCACCAACCATTCTTAATTTAAGCCCAAGTATGCAAATTTCAATCATACATGTTTCTATAAGTTTAAAGGATAAACGTTCATAAGAAGCTGCTATGTATAAATATGATAAATTCTAATGAATATCAACTTCATACGATTATTTATCTGTGAAGGTCATGGGAATATTTGTGAGTGAAATGTTAGTACTTGAGCTCAAGTCTAAGAATGGTTGGTGAATTTCAAGCCTGTTGTCATTCAAATCGGTTAGTTCAATAGTGATTTCTTGCGCATGCGCATCCTACAGACATAATCCATGTTTGGACGATGGTGGTGTGCTGGTGAATTCATTATTAATATGAAACAAATATGGAATTACGTGACTCTAGCAACGGGTATCAATGAGTACAATATGAAATACATATTGATCAGACTACACCAATTACCAACCAATCAGCGGGCAGGGAAAAGTTCCAGGTAAATTCGGAGCTATTACACAGAATCTCTTAATTTTATTGGTTGACAAGGTAAACAAACCAAAAAATCTTGCTAAAAAATTAAAATTCAACTTTTGAAGAGTACTTATAAAGGCTAAATCATACATTTGTACAATGTTTTCATAATTTATTGCAAAATCAAAAAAAAGAAGAAGTATATTTTACATTTTCTTCGTGTTTCTACATGCAAGTAGGTGGGTCAGCACCATCCGACCCAAACAGCTTTTTAAAAACATACTCAATGTATGGTTTGTGTATGTTTTTTGATAAAACTAAGATAGGTCTTCCAAAACAAGTAAGCAAAAATATAGCGTTTTATATTAGGGAACTCAGTACAGAGCTTAATGCTATAATGTACGTTTATGGAAAATGAACTGGTGTATGACCTATTGCTGTTGTGTATTCGAGGTCCCTTCCATAGTTAAACTGAGGATGTTGAGAACCTGTAGGTTACATTGCACCATTGCGTTTGTGCTTCCGTGGTGTATTGCTTCCGTGGTGTATAGTCAAATAGTGCCAAATAAAAAACGTTTCCCTGCCTTACTAGTGATACAAAATGCATGCTTTTGATTGCTTTTGGTTATTATTACCTATAATTCATCCAAATGATGCATTGTGAACATTGATTAGTGTTTGTTTGAGATATTTAAATATAATGGACATAGACAGTAAAGCGAAAGTAGAAATGGGGTAAATCTATCTGTGACGTGTCAAAATAAAACGTGACGTCAATCAACAGATTGGCTTGTTCTTACATGATATATGACCCCCTGTTTTTATTGCATTTTTATATTGGCGGACGCTCGATCGTTTGATTGATATGTGTTTTAAAATTTTCTACGTAGAAAAATGCGCATTTTTTGTCTCTTGACATACATTCGTCCTATATAAAACAAAGAAGGAAAATCAATGGTGCAATGTAACCTGTAAACAAGTCAAACCTCGTTAGAATTCTGGGAAACTTACTTTATCATACAAATGATAATTGGGGGGTGGGGGGGGAGGGTGCTTATCGTCTAAGAAAGATTTCTTCGTAGACTAACACCGGGTCAAAGGTCAACATTATGTTAACGCCTTGTAAATGCATACCCTTTCTACTTTCATTTTTCCAAATTATACCTAAAACTGTCACATGCATGATGAGCTGCATTTCCAAATATCAATAACATGTCCAGAATACAGTTAAAGTAAAACAGATAACACGAAACTGCACTAAAATATTTTTAAAGATAACAAAGATAACAAAGACTAGCACAGAGCTGCTTTCGACTTCACCAGTCGAGCACGTTCGGTTGATTTGGTTTAATTAAACCTTTATCAAAATCGAAGTTTACAATACAAATGAGAATCAAAGTACTGCGAGACTGAAATATTTTTGTACTTATCGTGTTCGGCGATTTCCAAATTTCTCCTTTCATGCTTTTACTGCAGTGAGAAATCCAGATTCATGATTTATATAGTTACTGTCCTGAATCGCATTAACCCTTACTTTCAAGCGGCACACAACAATCTTCTTGTATTTTCACTCAACATTATGTTGAAAGCTATAATACTTCCATGATGTTGTTGTGTGTAAAGTTAAACTCGATAGATGTTTTATAAAAATAACGGTTTTCCGTAAAGGGAAACGATTCTAGCCAAAATATAAATTATTCAAATTGTTCATTTTTATTCTTATTTTAAATCACAATTTATGTCATACTATAGCCTCTTATAAATGGTAATGACTGAGATAAATACTTGAGGAGCGTTTTATTTAGTGCAATTTTTAAATGCGCTCTGTCAACTATGTCTCAAACTAGCGAGACGCTGTTAGTTTAGAAATACTGCACAATATTTAAATCAAAGTACAGCATACTACAGCATACTGAATGGCGAAAACATTAGTAAGCAAATGGTTTTGAGCTGTTCCTATAGTCAAGATTAAAGATTGAATGAATTGTTATGATTGTTATTGGCGAAGTGATTCTTGTTTTATGTTATAGATCTCTCAGCTGAGCCAACTTGCTTTGATCTCTCTTCATGTTTATTGGGGTCATGATGTTTTATAGACTTGATCATCTGCGACGCTTGTTTCAAATACAAACATTACAAGCGTCGTAAATCTGGGAAAATCGTCGGAATGAGATACTGCGTTCAGTAAAATAGGTCTGGTCTTGAAACATGTGTTAACATCCGCGTGGTGCGCTTAAACGATGTATCCGGTCTATGAACGATAGCATACGGTCAACCGTTTTTTTTGCACGTGTTCGAATTACTAGACTAATATTAAGTATACGGACGTGTATTATCACCAATAAATGAAAAGAAACAGGAACCCTACTAGAGTCTTATTTTGATATTGATTTGATAGTCAAATTCTATTAAGAGATCATTAAAGACAAACGTAAAACTATCTCTAAACACATGTGATCTATCTCTTAATACGGGTGCATTTGATTTAACAATATAAGTGAAACTCAAATGTTATATTCTTTAAAGAAGGCGATCTTCTCTTTAGCATTGGATTTTGTGTGGTGTTTTACGTCATGTTCAACACATGTAAGGTTATAGGCCTATATGACTGTCGATTTTTTGTGGTGGAGGCAAACCACCCTCTTTTCCTGGGTAAAACCAGTACTTATGTACACCTCCAACCATCCGTAAGAATCGACACTTACTCACTTACAAGCCGAGCTCCCAGTGGGATTCGAACCCGCAGCGGTGAGAGGCGAGAAGGTTTACAACGCAACGTCGTTAACCACTCGGCCACGGAGACGCTTGGAACGAAATACCAAAATCTATACAAATATACCCAAATCTACTCAAATCCAAATCCAGTTGGATAGATTTGGGTTGATTTGAATAGATTAGGGTAGATTTGGGCACTTGAGTAGGTATAACTGCACGAAATATCCAAATCTATAAAAAAAATCTACTCAGATCTACCCAAATCCACCAAAAATGTACAAAAAATCCTTAGTCAAATCTAGTTGGATAGATTTTGGGTAGATTTGAATGGAGTTGGTTCGATTTGGGTAAATTTGGATGTATTGGGTAGATTCAGTTGAGCAGGTATAACTGTACCGTTTGTTGATGGTGGAATAAAGACGCAGCACACTCCGTCGATGCAGAGATTGTCTGGAGGACATTTGGTGAATTCGTAGCACGTGGCACCAGGGGTTAGTCGATATCCGCGAGGGCACGTCAAGGCACGGGGCAAAACTGTAATGTAAATTCCAGTTGTTAAACAGTCAAATCATACTAACGAAATACCGGAATATGGTTCAGTATGTAAACTGCCTCAAAATCGAATATTAGAAGTATTAGGCAAAGGTAAGAAATAAACACTTCAGTTCCATTAAAAGGACACATGACTCTATTAATCAATTAAAGATGGTTAATTGATAGAACAGCTCAAAACAATGTTGTTTGGCATACTTCTGACTGTTGAGAACAATGCATCTTCAATTTGATAAAAACTTTAAAACTAAACTGACATTAAATAAATAACTGAAAGATATCTAGATTTTCCACGCATGGTCAATCATTTAAGAATGCCATTTACATCCCTTTAAAGTGAACTAGGCGGTTTTGAAATATTCATCCAACATTAAAATTCTACATCGAATTAGTAACCCAGTATCTTGTAAACTTTTCAACCTGCTTAGTTTAAACAATATTTTATTCTCAAATGTATACAATTATTATGGTTACATAATATTATAATAAATTTAACACAATTTGAAAACGTGCTTGCATGGATTTAAATTAAAGTTAGTACAATTAAAAAGTCCCGAATATATGTATTTGTATATGTGCATGACTGCGTGTGTAATAATCATTATGTTGTGTGCGTGCGTGCGTGCGTGCATGCATGCGTGTGTGCGTGTGTGTGTGCCAGCTTGTCCACGCGAGTGTTTCATCCACGTGTTTGGTAAGGGCACAATAAAATCAGGTGAAAAATACATTTAGGCCCTGATAAAATGTAAACTCCTTTTCTTTTAAACAGAGTTCTTATAACTTATAAGCATCGTACTATGTTCCCCCACAAAATGAACTCAATTTGGTCACATATGGTTAATGTTGAATGTATTAACCAAAATCATAGTATCTACGCTCATGTTCATTATACAGCATTTAAACTGTGGGAACACTTTTTTTATCCCAGATTTAATACATAGATTTAATACATATGTATACGAAGAAAGAGAATTAGGCTTACCGTCAGGAGGTGGAGACTCCAGTTTGCAACAAGTACCGGATATGCATACGCTACTTCCGCTACACGTGCCTACGTCACATGACTGATCAAGTACCCGGATAAAACCAGATGGACAAGATGGCGGCGGAGACGGAGCATTACAACATATTCCAGCGAGACATTTACTACTTCCCGGACAAGGCTGCCGTAGGTCACAATTTATGTAAGGAACAAGTATTTGTCCAATGGGACACTGTATCTGACCTGAAAACAGTAAAACTGTCATTATTTTCATCATGTAAAATACTTGGCACATGTCATGTTGTGGATAGAGCCATCGTTGCAAGCGTGAATAATAACTAATTGTCAGCAAATAAAGAAACTAAATTGAGGATTAACAACATGTTTCTGCAACCAAACAAACGGTTCTCCAACTTACTTGTGTATGATATTCCTAAATACATATATCGTACTGATAGCAGAGGCCGTCGTACACATAGCAGAGGTCATACACAGAGAAGAGGTCATAAAAATAGGAAATGTCATATAAATAGTGGTAGAAATACACACACCAGAAGTCATTTACGCAGCAGAAGCCATACACACAGCAGAAGTCATACACACAGCAGATGTCATACACTCAACAGAAGTCATACACATAGCAGATGTCATACACGTCCCAAATGTCATACACACAGCAGAGGTCATACACACAGCAGAGGTCATACACACATCAAATGTCATACTCACTGTAGAATTCATACACACACCAGGGTCATATCATACACACAACATATTTCATACACACAACAGATGTCATGCACACATCAGGGGTCATACACACAGCATATGTCATACACACATCAGAATTCATACACACACCAGGGGTCATATACACACCAGATGTCATACACACAACAGATATCAAACACACATCAGATGTCATACACACATCAGGTGTCATACACACAGCATATGTCATACACACAGTAGACGTCACACTCATAAAAGAGCACATACAAAGCAGCTGTCATAAACAGCAGAGATCACAAGCATAGCAAAGGTCATGCACACAGCGGAAGACACACACAGCAGACGACATACGCATAAAAGGACACACAAAAAGCAGGGGTCATAACAGCAGAGATCATAAGCAAAGCAGAGGTCATACACACAGCAGACGTCATACTCATAAAAGGGCATACACATAGCAAAGGTCATACACATAGCAGATATCATAAGCATAGCAGAGGTCATACGTTCAGCGGAAGTCATACACACAGCAGACGTCATACTCATAAAAGGACATACACATAGCAAAGGTCCTACACATAGCAGGGTCATACACACAGCAGACGTCATACTCATAAAAGGGCACTCATATAGCAGGGGTCATATACATAACAGAGATCATAAGCATAGCAGAGAGCATACGTTCAGCGGAAGTCATACACACAGAAGTTGTCATATTCATAAAAGGGCACTCACATAGCAGGGGTCGTACACACAGCAGAGATCATAAGCATAGCAAAGGTCATACGTTCAGCGGAAGTCATACGCACAGCCGAAGTCATACTCATAAAAGGGCACGCACATAGCTAAAGTCATACGCATAGCAGAGACCATAAGCATAGCAGACGTCATACGCACAGCAGACGTCATACTCATAAACGGGTACATACATAGCAAAGGTCATTACACATAGCAGAGATCATAAGCATAGCAAAGGTCATACACATAGCAGAGACAAGCATAGCAGACGTCATAAACGCAGCAGACGTCATACTCATAAACAGGTACACACATAGCAAAGGTCGTTACACATAGAAGAGATGATAAGAATAGAATGGTCATACACATAGTAGAGATCATAAGCATAGCAAACGACATACAAACAGCGGAAGTCACACACAGCAGACGGCATACTCATAAAAAGACACACATATAACACGGGTCATACACATAGCAGATCTCAAGTGGCGATCATACCAATACTAATAGCAACTAGAAGTGTGTTCCACGGGACACTGGTGTCGCCTGCCATGTGCTTATTTCAGAAAGGACAATCTAACAATAAAGTTTAAAGGCAGTGCCGGTGGATGCAATCATTCATGAATTATTGAGCAGATTTTAGTTTAAAGTGTTGACGTTTATGAAAAGGAGCATACATCGCTATTGGATACTTGATAAGGAAGAACTGTGAAATGTTTCATGACAACAGGTCAATATTTTGCCAAGTTATGAGCTAGATTAGGTTGCAGGTTAACGTCTTATGAAAAGTGGCATATATAACTCTGCCGAAATGAAAGTCAGAGTTATAGGACATGTACAACGACATTCCTTGGGGTAATATGAAAATGAAGTTTCATGAACAAAGGTCATATAATTTTCAAGTTATGGTCAGTCATGAGCTTGGTTATATTTGTTAAAGTTTCATGAACATAGGTCAACTAATCTTTTAAGTTATGGCCGATTTTAGGTTGCAGGTTAAAGTGTGACTGACGGACGGACGGGCGGACGACGACGACCGACAGATGATGGACAAAGTGATCCCTAAGTGTCTGCCATGCTACGCAATCGACACAATGATCTACCACTGTAGCAGCACTTCTTGTCAACTGTACACATGTAAATAATTACGGTTAGACTGTTTTTATTTTTATCTCAACTGTCGCTTTTCGATCAATTCATGTCATTAGTCTTACCGCTTGGAGCGCAGCAAACGCCGGATATACAACGGCTGTTTCCCGGACATGATAGTATGTAGTCACATGTTAGATCTGGTATCCGGTGCAAACCACTGGGACATAATATCGGAACTGTCAAAGTTAAATGATACATATGATCAGGCTCGCCATTACCACACTATGTGTACGAAAGATTGAACGCGGTGCATTTTACTCGTAATAGGTACCATTTTCAGGGGCGGATCCAAGATTTCAGCTTAGGGGGTGGCGTAAGTTTTTAGTTATTTTCGGGTCCGTTTCTAGCCTCATAAAACGGATGCGAGCGATAACATTTTTTATACTGAGTGCGTGCATCGAAATTGTTTGATATTTTATCTACAGTAACATGGACATACATGTATGAATAAAAAAGTCCGTTTTCAAATAAAAGGATTTAACAATGTGTTAATTAAACCACTCATTAGCCATTATGCGTTGAGCGAGCGAAGCGAGCGATAACATTTTTTATACTGAGTGTGTGCATCGAAATTGTTTGATATTTTATCTGCAGTAACATGGACATACATGTATGCATAAAAAAGTCCGTTTTCAAATAAAAGGATTTAACAATGTGTTAATTAAACCACTCATTAGCCATTATGCGTCGAGCGAGCGAAGCGAGCGAGAACATTTTTTCAGATACTGAAGGCGTGCATCGAAATTGTTTGATATTAAAAGCTGCAGTAACATGGACATACATGTATGAATAAAAAAGTCCGTTTTCAAATAAAAGGATTTAACAATGTGCTAATTAAACCACTCATTAGCCATTATACGTCGAGCGAGCGAAGCGAGCGAGAACATTTTTTATACTGAGGGCGTGCATCGAAATTGTTTGATATTTTATCTACAGTAACATGGACATACATGTATGAATAAAAAAGTCCGTTTTCAAATAAAAGGATTTAACTATGTGTTAATTAAACCACTCATTAGCCATTATGTGTCGAGCGAGCGAAGTCATTACATATCTCATAACATATCTCACAGACGTAATCAGAACATGTCTGCAATTGTCAATAAAGTCTTCTGCGGGAGCTGGGGTAGAGAAACAGATGTTACATGTGCCGATAGTGTCTGGTAATGCGTCGCCATTAGCAGTTTAAGCCTATCAAAATCAATTATTTGTGAATATATATAACCGTTCATGATTTCGGAAGCAGTATACTTACGCACAATAACGGGTGGTTGGATCACTGGTCGGTCAGGTGGGGCAGTTATTGGAGGTGTTGACGGCCGCCATATTAGACGTGGTGGGAAAGTCGGCGCCGGCCATGGAGGAAACGTTGGTGGTCGCGTTGGTGGCAATGTTGGTGGTGGTGTCGGCGGCAGTGGTGGTAGTGTTGGTGGCCATATCTGTGGTAGTGTCGGTGGTTGTGTCGGCGGCAATGTCGATGGTAGTGTCGGTGGTTGTGTCGGCGGCAGTGTCGGTGGCTGCGTAGGCGGCCATGTTGGTTGCGGCGTTGGTGGCCATATTGGTTGCGGCGTTGGCGGCAATGTCGGTGGTTGTGTCGGCGGCAGTGTCGGTGGTAGTGTCGGCGGCAATGTCGGTGGCTGCGTAGGCGGCCATGTTGGTTGCGGCGTTGGTGGCCATGTTGGTTGCGGCGTCGGCGGCAGTGTCGGTGGTTGTGTCGGTGGTAGTGTCGGTGGTAGTGTCGGCGGCAATGTCGGTGGCTGCGTAGGCGGCCATGTTGGTTGCGGCGTTGGTGGCCATGTTGGTTGCGGCGTCGGCGGCAGTGTCGGTGGTTGTGTCGGTGGTTGTGTCGGCGGCAGTGTCGGTGGTAGTGTCGGTGGCAATGTCGGTGGCTGCGTAGGCGGCCATGTTGGATTTGGCGTTGGCGGCAATGTTGGTGGTTGTGTCGGGCGCACTGTCGGTGGAAGTTTTGGCGGCAATGTCGGTGGCTGCGTAGGCGGCCATGTTGGTTGTGGCGTTGGTGGCAATGTTGGTGGTTGTGTCGGTCGCACTGTCGGGGGAAGTTTTGGCGGCAATGTCGGTGGCTGCGTAGGCGGCCATGTCGGTTGTGGCGTTGGTGGCAATGTCGGTGGATGTGTTGGTGGCATTGTCGGTGGTGGTGTTGGCCGCAATGTGGATGGTGATGTGGGCGGCAATGTCGGTGGTCGGAATGGCGGGTACGTAGTTGGCCGCGATGGCGGCCATGTTGGTGGTTGGAATGGCGGGAATGTCGGTGGTGGCGTTGGCGGCCATGTTGGTTGTGGTATCGAAGGCGCAGTAGTTGGTAGTGGCACAGGATAAAATATTGGTGGTTGCAGCATTTGGTGACAGCAATGGTAGTTCGCACATATCGCTGTACCAGGACAATGTACTGACAAAGTACATTTGAGACCGACAATCGCGAAATAGCTGTTCGGGCAAACAGGTGTTGGTTCTAATAAAAGAAAGTACATTTTGCATATGTATGTATGGCAGCAGTATAACGTGCATTCCGTCACCGTTACTCAGTCTTCGTGGTAAGATGCATAAACTGATAGACAGAGATGTTTAAAAATAGAAACTATATACCCTTTATAACTTTTTTTTTGTGTATTGCTAACCATGTTGGTACCAGTATTGTATTGCGTCGTTTAAATCAATATATATGAGGAAAATATTATCAAATAAAAAGGAACTGAAAAAGCCGACTCAAATTTAAGTAACACATATATAATATATACAAACACATATATCACTACTTCAATAATGTATACATTTGGCTTATTTTAATTTTTGTGCGCTAAATTTGTCATTTCAACTTTTTTGAATATTTCCAAAAATAGATGTGCACACTGTTTTTTGAGTAGTATAGTCATGAC
Source organism: Cyrtodaria siliqua (assembly GCA_037043455.1). Classification (NCBI taxonomy): domain Eukaryota; kingdom Metazoa; phylum Mollusca; class Bivalvia; order Adapedonta; family Hiatellidae; genus Cyrtodaria; species Cyrtodaria siliqua. The sequence continues at coordinate 52,309 of JAWPHD010009851.1, read as the reverse complement.
ATATATGTAGAATAAAATCCATATGATCTCGTTACCCTTACCATGTATTGAACAGCAAATTCCTTTGAAACGGAAATATCCTGGATCGCACGAAAATTGTTTATCAGAATGGCGCCCCCTTACACTTCCGTCAGGGCACGATATTTGTATATGTCTCTCCTGACAACACACTCCTTGGTTACAAATATATCCGGGTGGGCATGTATTTCTGTATCCATGGCAATACGGACCCTTGGAACTTCCATACGGACACGTAACTGGCCGAGAACAACACTTTCCACAAAACACACTGTCAATTTTAAATAAACTATTATCACGCATACACTGGTATCCCGGTTTGCAGTCATTATAGTTGTTACCAGGCCGACACTGGGATTTCGGGATATCTCCACTTGGGCAGACGGGCTCCAAGGGTCTGTGAAACTCATAGGTATAGTAGTAGTAGGGTTCAAATGTGCCATGGGTTACTGAAACAAAGAACATTCGGATTGTTGTTTACCGGCTCATCAACGCATTATTTATATTATTTCGTCCCACCCCAGAGATAGCAAAACTGAAAACAACTATAAGAAACAGGGAACCGTGAGCTTCTCTTACTATCGTGTATAGATATTTATTGTTCTTTAGCGTGTTTAGAGTATAGAATCCGACACACAGCACAGCTTGGTGTACGTCTCCATCCATACGTAGTTTTCATTGGCTAAAAGGCAGTCTCGTGTAAGTCATTGGTATGAACTATTGACTTTAGAACATTTCCTATCCATTCAATCTGGTTTTGTGGTCAATAGTTTATTTTGCAGGACAATAGTCTAAGAATGACGTTACTAGGCCATGTGCTGCTCAACTTTTCGGTATCAACTCAGCTGGCAAATTCTAGTTGCTATAACCTTTTAGATCTATCTTAATAAATAAGAAATAGCCAGGATAGTTTTTCTGAAAAAGGTAGCTTAACACATTATTTTTGGGCAAAAACATCCAAATTTGAACAAAAATCGCTAAAAACTGGAATAATTTTTTAAATATTATTATCATTGCAATATTAGGGAGCTGAAGCTTCTGAAAGTTGCCTGTTATATTCATGTAAATAAAAATAATATTTGAAATGAACAAAATTTAGACAGCTTGCCATTTTGGGGGAAAATCAGAAAAAAAGCGTACAAATTGCTCATTTTTGGAATAATTTTTAAAAAAATATTGACACTTTCAATTAAACAAAATAGTAGGTTTTAAAGTGTTTTCATTTATATAAAGATGTCCTGAGATCCAGGTAAAATTCTAAAGGATCAGAGATTTGGAAAAACTGGGATATTTTGGGCCAAAAGTTGCACATTTTAACCAAAATCACTAACAACGGGATTACTTCTAAAAATATAATTCTCATTACAATATAAGGAGATTGAAAGTCCTTAAAATTATCTGTTATATACAAGTTCATGAAAACAAATATTTGGAATGAATAAAATATATAAATCTTGAGCTTTTGTGGGAAAATCAACACAAAATGAATTAAAGTCGCTGATTTTTGGAATAGTTATGAATTTTTAAATTATGATTAAAATATAATAAAACAGAAGTCGTTATAGTATTTCTTTAAATGTAAAGGTGTCATGAGCTACAGAAGAGACAGTCTTAAAGGATCAGAGATTTGAAAATGCCATTACTTTTGGCCCAGAATATCGAAATTTAAACCAAACAGCCGAAAATTGGACTATTTAAAATACAATTTTATTGCAATATAAGGGAGTTGAATGTTCTTAAAAGAAACATTCTATTATATTTATGTGAATGGGATTTATTTTTTTGGAATAAACAAAGTTGATACATCACGATATTTTTGGAGAAAATCTACAAAAATAAAGCATAAAATAAAAGATTTTTGGATATTTATTTATTAAAAAAACATTTTTCAAAAATGTAAATAAAGATGTATTAAGGTACAGACAAAATGTTCCTAAGTAACTTGAAAGCAGGCTGCAAATAAAATTTACGAAAATTTGAATATTTATTAAAAAAAGATTTCTTTCGAAATGAAAAGGAGCTGAAGGTCTTTACCATTTTCTTATTATGTAGATAAAGAGGCACCCATTACATTTTGACTTAAATATACCAGTTTTGAATTATATCTTTCCTCTTGTTTCGATTTCGTAGGGAAAGATATGATCGACAGACAGGTATCTAGAAGATACTTGACTCAAATAAGTCAATAATACGTTACCAATTAGAATCATCGAAGAATGGTATTTTTGTTTGATTGATTAACATTTAATCTTATTAGTTACCTTATCATATGAGTGATGTATTTTAGATATAAAGAAAGATACAAATATCGGACAGGTTAAGCAGCATTCAAGGACGACAATTAACCACAAAACACAAAAACAAACAAGCAAACCGACAAACGAGAAGGCAAAAGTAAAAAAAAATGCAAACAACATTACAAACACAAAAAGGTTGAAGTACACATATTCACACTGTCCACTATGATCGAGAAACGATTTTTTTTAATGATTATGTATTGTATAATATATATACGTCTCAAAGCTACAGAAAGAGACAATCATGATATTAACATCTTTAACAGAATACTAAGTTTTCATCTGCCGAATGTTGACGCATGTTAACATTTTGAATCTGGTATGCATGCTACAACTAACTCAACTGCATTCACACCATGTTGCAATACAGGGAAGTCTATGCTTTCTGCAAGTACAGTGTAAAGTAAGTTTCGCAAGATACTTTGATAACTTTCCGAAATTATAAGGGAACAGATGGGCATCTGTTATAACAGGCCTTATAACAAAGTGCAAGGTGTATTATCCCTATTCTGAAGCTATGTAAGACATTCCGAGGTCCTTGTTTGCACGTAGTGGTATGCACGCACATGTTGTACTGCTGCTGTTGCATATGTATGGAAAATACTGCTTATCAAGAGCTGACCAGTTGAATGCACAACGCTATAGGATGGACATACAACAAGCCGTTGTAATGAGACACTGGAGTATTATTAACTGATATCCACTTGATAATTATTCCAGGGTCTCATTACAACAGCTTGTTGTATGCCCATTCTACTGAGTGGTGGATTGTATTGGAAAATCTCACCATCAGATTTTACTATAGACCGTGTGTCCATTTAGACAACCTGCTGTTTAAAATAATATTTAACTACCGTCTTTCAAAACATGTCTGTCAGGATGCTCTGTCCTATTGACGTAGCGGTATCTAGATTATACTTTTATTTCAGCAGTCATATACACAAACTACTTTATAAATCAGTTGTTTTCATTTAGGAACGATTTTCCTACTCCCAAGAACTGAAGCAAAGACTGCTGTGCTAGTCGTTCAAACCTCCTTGCAACATTGCCTTTGTATCTACCCTGTGTTAACTTGCATCACGTGTAACACTCGTTAGCTGCTGAATATTTAAGGACTATTTATATGCCATCTTTATATAAACACAAACTCCAAAATGGATGGGGTATGGTCAAGTGAAATTTTCAACCAAATGCATACTTTAGGCATGAGCAATGTCAACCATAATGTACATGACAGTACTTCAATATTATTTACGTGAATATAATATCAGAAATAATACGTATATGGCTGAAATATGCCCTTTTAATCCGAAAAGTATAACGGCAATTTTATTCATTTTTTTTAATGTCAAATAAATTGTTCCATTTATCCAGCGAGAGCAGACGAGACATCATTTCTAAATAAAATAAACCATGTTATCGCATCTTCCAAATTTCAAAGTGCACCATTCTAAAAAGGCAAAGATATTCTTTCAATGACTTGTGGTTTCGAAATAATCTCAATGTTATAGTATGATGACATAGACGGATTTTCTCTGTATTTTTTTTATAACTGGCAACTATATTTGTGGATGTGTTAAACAGAACTGAGTGACTATTTTGCATAGAAACATTGCCAAACAAAACCAATTGATAATTATCATGTCTATATTCGGTCCAAACCAAATAACAAATCTTATAAACTGTTCATCCGAACGTTTCACCGTACCACGTTTCAGTTTACAATGTAAGTGCACGCTTTACATGTGTATCATTTTAAATATCAAAAATAGTTTTTTCTTTTTTTAACAGTGGTCTACTATTACACTTATGCTATACATATGATTCATTGATGGAATCAAGGGCTGATAATCACATAGGCTTTTGCATATGTTAAATAAATAACGAGAAGGGTGTTTCACGGAACACTTTTGTAGATTGCCATGTGCTTATTTAACGTTATGAGCTAGGTCAGGTTGCAGATAAAGGTTTAATGGAAAGGGGCATAACTTTGCCGAAATAAAAAACAAAGTTATTAGACATGTGTAACGACTACTTTCATTGGGATGAGATGAAGATATTTATGAAGTTTCATGAACATAGGTGAAATATTTTTTAAGTTATGACCAAGTTCAGGTTGCAGGTTAAAGCGTGACGGACAGACGGACGAAGACGATGAATGAAGACAGACTACGGACAAAGCGATCTCTACCTGTCTGCCATGCTACGAAGGTGACACAAAGACAAATAAAATGCAACTTTGAATTGTAACATTTCTGTGAATCATTTTTTAATCTTAGCTTAATTTTTCTAATTAAAATCTTAAAAGTGTACTTTATTATCTCCCTTTATAGCAACACATTTATTACAGAGAGGTCAGACGTTTATATTATTTCGTATTGTTTCGTGTATGCAGAATCTAAAAAACTATATTTACATGTAATTTGCTTAAAAAGTATAAATGTATTCTAATTTGTTTGGTTATCTTTACCTTCTTTCGATAGAATGTGCATTACAATGGTTGAATGTTTGCTTCCATATGTTTTTATACGTTTTTAAGGGTTGAACAATTGAACTGTTATATGTTTACATGACTTACGTAACCATTTTTAACGCAATCAAATACGAAAAAACAAATTTGGTGGAGTTAATCCATGCCATACATCTATTTTTATATCAATTTAGAACATTTCCTTAAAAATTACCTCCCTTTATAAAACAATAGTTTTACACACTTAAGCTACCGAACTAAAAATACTATCCTGGCTTAAAAGAAGCGTAAGACATTGACCTTTCCGAAAATGCATATTAGAATTTGCCAGCTCGAGTGGTACCAATATGTCAAAATTTGGGTAGCAGCACACGGCCTATACGCTTTCCCATGACGTGACGTCATGCATGTAAACATGTAAGCAAAAACTAAGCAAACTAATGGAGTTTATATAATAAAACAACTGTCTACGTCTGTTTCAGTAAATAGTTAAAAACTATTCATCCTCGGGAATGACTATTGACCCCCAGCAGTAAACTAATGACCTCGACTTCGTCGCGGTCAATAGTGTACTACTTCGGGTCAACCGTTGACCTCAACAGAAGTATATGTTTATCAATGAATGGTACCCTAAACAGGCACTGAAGGCAGTGTAATGTTCAGTGCATACATGGACAGTTATATAGGTTTCCCGAGTTGTCTTGTTTCCTTCTAAATCCCACTGCGAGCTCGACTTGTAAGTGAGAAAGTGTCGATTTTTACGGTCGGAGACCAGTACTGGTTCTATCCAGGAATAAGTGTGTGGTCTCCCCCCATCACTAAACTCGACCGTCATACATAGCCTAAAACGGGCTGGAAAATGAAGTTAAACACCATTCAGATCAAATTGTTTCGTTCTAAATTCTATAGATGTGTATCCTCGTCATCAAAAGAAGAAGAAGAAGAAGAAGAAGAAGAAGAAGAAGAAGAAGAAGAAGAAGAAGGAAGAAGAAGAAGAAGAAGAAGAAGAAGAAGAAGAAGAAGAAGAAGAAGAAGAAGGGTTTTATATCAAATTAAGGAGATACCAGCTGTGGTCACATTTAACTATCAATGGACAATCATAAATGCTACAGGAGCTGTATGTTTCTTTCACACACCACAGTTATATCTGTTAATATACATGCTACAGGAGCTGGATGTTTCTTCCACACCACAGTTATATCTGTTAATATACATGCTACAGGAGCTGTATGTTTCTTCCACACACCACAGTTATATCTGTTAATATACATGCTATAGGAGCTGTATGTTTCTTCCACTCACTACAGTTATGTCTGTTAATATACATGCTATAGGAGCTGTATGTTTCTTCCACACACCACAGTTATATCAGTTAATATACATGCTACAGGAGTTGTACATTTCTTCCACACACTACAGTTATATCTGTTAATATACATGCTACAGGAGCTGTATGTTTCTTCCACACCACAGTTATATCTGTTAATATACATGCTACAGGAGCTGTGTGTTTCTTCCACACACCACAGTTATATCTGTCAATATACATGCTACAGGAGCTGTATGTTTCTTTCACACACTACAGTTATATCTGTTAATATACATGCTACAGGAGCTGGATGTTTCTTTCACACACCACAGTTATATCTGTTAATATAAATGCTACAGGAGCTGGATGTTTCTTCCACACCACAGTTATATCTGTTAATATACATGCTACAGGAGCTGTGTGTTTCTTCCACACACCACAGTTATATCTGTTAATATACATGCTACAGGAGCTGTATGTTTCTTTCACACACCACAGTTATATCTGTTAATATACATGCTACAGGAGTTGTATGTTTCTTTCACACACCACAGTTATATCTGTTAATATACAGGCTACAGGAGTTGTACACCACAGTTATATATGTTAATCTCGTCATCAAGACTAAGGTCTTCATGGTGGCGAGGATAAATATATGTGTATATTTTCTTAGTTTGGGGTCTAACGTCACTCTTCAGCACATGTTAGGATATGTATGACGGTCGGTGAAAAGAAAGAAGAAGAAATGAAGAAGAAGAAAAAAGAGGAAGAGGAAGAAGAAAAAGAAAAAGAAGAAGGAGAAGAAAAAGAAGAAAAAAGAAGAAGAAGAAGAAGAAGAAGAAGAAGAAGAAGAAGAAGAAGAAGAAGAAAAAAAGAAGAAGAAGAGGAAGAAGAAGAAGAAGAAGAAGAAGAAGAAGAAGAAGAAGAAGAAAAAGAAGAAGAAAAAGAAGCTATTTTGTTGTGAAAGAGGCAGACCACTCCATTTTCCTGGGTAGAACCAGTATTGTATACCTCACGCCATCCGTAAGATTCGACACTTTTTCACTTGCACATTGGGCTCCCATTGGGAGTCGTAACTCACAGCGGGGAGAGGCAAGATGACTGATATATCAAAAAGGGAGAATGCTGCACATACCTGCTATGATGATTATTAAACAATATATTTCCAGTTTCCTGTAAAGCATTTTGTGTCGTCTGCGTCTCTGATAATAATTC
>JAWPHD010009851.1:0-40000 GCA_037043455.1 Cyrtodaria siliqua | reverse complement strand
GTAGTAGTAGTAGTAGTAGTAGTAGTAGTAGTAGTAGTAGTAGTAGTAGTAGTAGTAGTAGTAGTAGTAGTAGTAGTAGTAGTAGTAGTAGTAGTAGTAGTAGTAGTAGTAGTAGTAGTAGTAGTAGTAGTAGTAGTAGTAGTAGTAGTAGTAGTAGTAGTAGTAGTAGTAGTAGTAGTAGTAGTAGTAGTAGTAGTAGTAGTAGTAGTAGTAGTAGTAGTAGTAGTAGTAGTAGTAGTAGTAGTAGTAGTAGTAGTAGTAGTAGTAGTAGTAGTAGTAGTAGTAGTAGTAGTAGTAGTAGTAGTAGTAGTAGTAGTAGTAGTAGTAGTAGTAGTAGTAGTAGTAGTAGTAGTAGTAGTAGTAGTAGTAGTAGTAGTAGTAGTAGTAGTAGTAGTAGTAGTAGTAGTAGTAGTAGTAGTAGTAGTAGTAGTAGTAGTAGTAGTAGTAGTAGTAGTAGTAGTAGTAGTAGTAGTAGTAGTAGTAGTAGTAGTAGTAGTAGTAGTAGTAGTAGTAGTAGTAGTAGTAGTAGTAGTAGTAGTAGTAGTAGTAGTAGTAGTAGTAGTAGTAGTAGTAGTAGTAGTAGTAGTAGTAGTAGTAGTAGTAGTAGTAGTAGTAGTAGTAGTAGTAGTAGTAGTAGTAGTAGTAGTAGTAGTAGTAGTAGTAGTAGTAGTAGTAGTAGTAGTAGTAGTAGTAGTAGTAGTAGTAGTAGTAGTAGTAGTAGTAGTAGTAGTAGTAGTAGTAGTAGTAGTAGTAGTAGTAGTAGTAGTAGTAGTAGTAGTAGTAGTAGTAGTAGTAGTAGTAGTAGTAGTAGTAGTAGTAGTAGTAGTAGTAGTAGTAGTAGTAGTAGTAGTAGTAGTAGTAGTAGTAGTAGTAGTAGTAGTAGTAGTAGTAGTAGTAGTAGTAGTAGTAGTAGTAGTAGTAGTAGTAGTAGTAGTAGTAGTAGTAGTAGTAGTAGTAGTAGTAGTAGTAGTAGTAGTAGTAGTAGTAGTAGTAGTAGTAGTAGTAGTAGTAGTAGTAGTAGTAGTAGTAGTAGTAGTAGTAGTAGTAGTAGTAGTAGTAGTAGTAGTAGTAGTAGTAGTAGTAGTAGTAGTAGTAGTAGTAGTAGTAGTAGTAGTAGTAGTAGTAGTAGTAGTAGTAGTAGTAGTAGTAGTAGTAGTAGTAGTAGTAGTAGTAGTAGTAGTAGTAGTAGTAGTAGTAGTAGTAGTAGTAGTAGTAGTAGTAGTAGTAGTAGTAGTAGTAGTAGTAGTAGTAGTAGTAGTAGTAGTAGTAGTAGTAGTAGTAGTAGTAGTAGTAGTAGTAGTAGTAGTAGTAGTAGTAGTAGTAGTAGTAGTAGTAGTAGTAGTAGTAGTAGTAGTAGTAGTAGTAGTAGTAGTAGTAGTAGTAGTAGTAGTAGTAGTAGTAGTAGTAGTAGTAGTAGTAGTAGTAGTAGTAGTAGTAGTAGTAGTAGTAGTAGTAGTAGTAGTAGTAGTAGTAGTAGTAGTAGTAGTAGTAGTAGTAGTAGTAGTAGTAGTAGTAGTAGTAGTAGTAGTAGTAGTAGTAGTAGTAGTAGTAGTAGTAGTAGTAGTAGTAGTAGTAGTAGTAGTAGTAGTAGTAGTAGTAGTAGTAGTAGTAGTAGTAGTAGTAGTAGTAGTAGTAGTAGTAGTAGTAGTAGTAGTAGTAGTAGTAGTAGTAGTAGTAGTAGTAGTAGTAGTAGTAGTAGTAGTAGTAGTAGTAGTAGTAGTAGTAGTAGTAGTAGTAGTAGTAGTAGTAGTAGTAGTAGTAGTAGTAGTAGTAGTAGTAGTAGTAGTAGTAGTAGTAGTAGTAGTAGTAGTAGTAGTAGTAGTAGTAGTAGTAGTAGTAGTAGTAGTAGTAGTAGTAGTAGTAGTAGTAGTAGTAGTAGTAGTAGTAGTAGTAGTAGTAGTAGTAGTAGTAGTAGTAGTAGTAGTAGTAGTAGTAGTAGTAGTAGTAGTAGTAGTAGTAGTAGTAGTAGTAGTAGTAGTAGTAGTAGTAGTAGTAGTAGTAGTAGTAGTAGTAGTAGTAGTAGTAGTAGTAGTAGTAGTAGTAGTAGTAGTAGTAGTAGTAGTAGTAGTAGTAGTAGTAGTAGTAGTAGTAGTAGTAGTAGTAGTAGTAGTAGTAGTAGTAGTAGTAGTAGTAGTAGTAGTAGTAGTAGTAGTAGTAGTAGTAGTAGTAGTAGTAGTAGTAGTAGTAGTAGTAGTAGTAGTAGTAGTAGTAGTAGTAGTAGTAGTAGTAGTAGTAGTAGTAGTAGTAGTAGTAGTAGTAGTAGTAGTAGTAGTAGTAGTAGTAGTAGTAGTAGTAGTAGTAGTAGTAGTAGTAGTAGTAGTAGTAGTAGTAGTAGTAGTAGTAGTAGTAGTAGTAGTAGTAGTAGTAGTAGTAGTAGTAGTAGTAGTAGTAGTAGTAGTAGTAGTAGTAGTAGTAGTAGTAGTAGTAGTAGTAGTAGTAGTAGTAGTAGTAGTAGTAGTAGTAGTAGTAGTAGTAGTAGTAGTAGTAGTAGTAGTAGTAGTAGTAGTAGTAGTAGTAGTAGTAGTAGTAGTAGTAGTAGTAGTAGTAGTAGTAGTAGTAGTAGTAGTAGTAGTAGTAGTAGTAGTAGTAGTAGTAGTAGTAGTAGTAGTAGTAGTAGTAGTAGTAGTAGTAGTAGTAGTAGTAGTAGTAGTAGTAGTAGTAGTAGTAGTAGTAGTAGTAGTAGTAGTAGTAGTAGTAGTAGTAGTAGTAGTAGTAGTAGTAGTAGTAGTAGTAGTAGTAGTAGTAGTAGTAGTAGTAGTAGTAGTAGTAGTAGTAGTAGTAGTAGTAGTAGTAGTAGTAGTAGTAGTAGTAGTAGTAGTAGTAGTAGTAGTAGTAGTAGTAGTAGTAGTAGTAGTAGTAGTAGTAGTAGTAGTAGTAGTAGTAGTAGTAGTAGTAGTAGTAGTAGTAGTAGTAGTAGTAGTAGTAGTAGTAGTAGTAGTAGTAGTAGCTCGCTTGCTTGACGGTAATACACACATGGTACTACTAGCTCCCTTGCTTGACGCTCAGCATATACAGTGTAGTACTAGGACTAGTAGGCCTGGTGTCAGTATAATGTGACTCATGTTGCTACGAGGTGGTAGTCCAGTGTGGCAGCACTATACAGTTGAGCATTGAATCCCCAGCTTAAATCAGCATTTAAACCATAATTAACATTAGTAGCCGCCATAGCCCGTTACAGTTTTGTACTAGCCTATTATTTTTGAACATTTCAAATGTTTTACAATTTGTCCTTGCATAATATTATTTCTTTATACCTAAGTTACAGTCATAAAACAGCCGTGTCGTTCATTTATTAAATAAAACACTTATTTTCCTGTTTATGTTTTCCAGTTATTATTCTTCCTCCCAGTTGTCCCTTCATCTTATGGTCTCAACATAGTACCTAATCATCAGATGTTTTTTAAAAGCAGCCACTTTGTTGTGAAGGCGCTGCAGAAAGTTATGTCTGAGGGTTGTCTTCTGGAATTGCACGGCGCTACATATATATTTTAAGCCCTGTGTTCAAGTATGCCATATCCAAGGGCAGGGGATTAATATGATAATATTCCGGGAGGTTCTGACACAATAAAACGATGATACCCGTAAGATACCCTTTACGGAAATCGATAAACGTTTTTCGCAATTATATATGGCACAAATAGAATGTATGGGAACTAATAGTATCAACGGTTATTATAAAATGTATCGTGGATTGCACGATAACAATTAATTACTAGTATAGTGGATTGCTCTTGATAAATTTGGTTGAAGATTATAAAAAGAAACTCAGACTGAATATAAAGACTTTATTACAAATTGCAAATGGCTCCCTCCATAGACTTCCGGTTATAAATCTAACATTTGCCCAATCACGTTGGATAATTCCGTCACGTGTTCAAACAGCAGACGACCTAACCAAAAACAACATGGTATGTGTCATTCCAAACATAAATAAATCCACCATATAATCTCTTTCAGTTTCATTTATAAGCATTAAATATGACCACGTGCTCCGCCTCGTTTTAAATAGTGGAGTTAAAGTTTATTTAAGAAATAAGAAAGCCATGAAATAACAATTTTACAATGTGAAATGTTCAAAGATATACTATCTGTTGATGGAATAGTAACAGTTTGCTCTTATACAGCTCAATAATTAATAAGTAACAACAAGGTTAATAAGTAACAAGTTTTATCAGACCAAAAAGGAATCCCCCACGTTATAATGGCTATTACAGGAAGCACCTCGTAATATCTACACACGACGCTCACCTCGGAATACATTGTCATTTGTTTTACTTTTCCAACATTAAAATGGATAACCATGGCTCATAACCATCCGTAAGAATCAACACTTGCGGATAGCGGGATCGAGGTATACATTATTGGTTCTATCCAGGAATAAGCGGGTGGTCTGCCACGGTAACCTGATTTTAAAATTTACCAGGTATAATTATAGACAATTGCTGCCCAAAACATAACCCTTTATGGATTTGTTATGTAATTAGCCCTTGGTGTATTAATCCCCTGACATGTCGTCATTTCTCTCTGTGCGTCTTCCCATCCAAGTGTTCGTGCAAGCGTGCGTGTGCGTGCGTGTGCATGCGTATGCGGTTAATTTCTAGTATAGCGCGTATTCGAATTGTTTATAAAAGCAAACACTTTTAATGTTGCATTAGGTGTTAGCATAAATTTATAAGGCGTGTTGAAATATAATCACGTCTTCGTTTATGATGGAGATTTGATTTGCACATGTATTTTTAAAACGTTCAACATAGTATAATGGGATGGCCTAACACCGTAAGTATTCTTCTTTTACTAATTACACTGGTGTCCTTACGATATAAAATATATCTGACAAATGCTAGGTCATGAAGATGATTTAGGATGTTATTACGACCGTGTCTATGTATTGGGGTCACAGAGCATTTCATCTCCAATCAGTGGCAAAAAGACATAAAACAATATCGCAACAGCACACGTGCATCAAGCTGCACCAATCGTCGAGCGTCGGCGTATTTATTATAATTATACATAGCCACCGGGGCACCTTTAGCGATATGCACTTTGTGTTTTTACGACGCTACAGGTTAACGGCATGTTGACGACGGCAATGTGTCGTCTGCTGTCACTCGCTTGATCAGATGGCGCGGTGAACGATTTTCGTGATCAGTGATAAACTAATTAATTGTTCGATTCCAAAACACAATGTTTCTATGCACCACAATTCACCTTGTTTAAAATCATTATTTTGATTTTTCTATACGATTTATTTGAGGGTCAACATTTTTACAATTTTCATAAAATCACTATTCATATACATGTTCGAAGGATTCTGTTTTGCTTTAAAGTAGAATATCGCTTAACCCGGTGCTAGGAGGCCTGCGAGGTTTGGCATCTTATAATTACCTCTCATGAACAGACTCCATAAAACCGAGTCTGCTACTTTTCTCTCGTGTTTTTGTGTGTTGCTTCCAAGGGATCACCTTTACGGTATTTATTATTATATAATTATCATTTAATATCCTCAGGCTTTATTATGTAAACGTCATAAGTATAAATTACTTAAATAACGTATATTGTCACTGTCGGATCGTGCACCGGCTTGTCCATTTTAGGAATAGGCATGGACACATCTAGATCTCGGAAGATCTCGGATGAGATAAACGTTTAAAATTAGGTTTTGACTTATCATAGTCATTATGGGACAAATACTGTTTTAATTCACATATGCTTTATAACTATGTAATCGGCGATGTTCACATTTTCTAAGTATCGAGTTTCGAGTAGAGAATGTCGAGTTTCGAGTAGAGAAAATCGAGTTTCGAGAAGAGAATATCGAGTAGAGAAAATCGAGTTTCGAGTGGGTAATATCGTGTTTCGAGTAGAGTATATCGAGTTTCGAGTAGAGAAAATCTAAGATTGAAAATTACCAACAGAAATTACTATCATCTTTATCTTATAATCACATCTGTCTAATTAATACCCTCACATAAGTCCTTTCCAAGTTTATTTTGTACAGTATATCAAAAATGATGACTAGTGATCTTACTCCAGGACAAAAAAAAATTGGTTTCAATAATCGTTTGGGATTGATAATTAAAGGTCAAGATTTGTTCTCCTGAGATACTACGATTCACAGAATCTTTTATCTTTACCACAGTAAAACCATTATATATAAATACCTTTAAACAATCCTCGACTGGCGCCATAGTCAATATAAAATGCCATGAATGCAATGCCAACTGCAAAACAAGTAATGTCGTCTATCTGGTAATATGCAAGCAAGCAATGTCAGAAACAGTACTGTTGTAATTTTCATGCTGTCAACATTATCATCATGGAATTTTAATTCGGGTGATATATAACCCTCATGAGCTTGTATTAGACTGGCTACAGGGCGATTTACTTCGCTGTTCTGGTTCGCTGTTCTGTATTCCCGGGGTTATTTAACTTCAGTAGTTCCTCATCCGATTGGAATCTTCTTAGCGGTCTGAGTCTACCTGCAGACACATTTGTAAAAAATCTGAATTCCAATTTGATACTATTTCTGTAGTTTACCACGCCATATACCCCAACCGTCATGACTGTTATGATGATAATCCAGAACAGAAATCTCCCCCAACAGGTTACACCACTACAAAATTGTGTAAGTCAAATATCCCTCACACCTCGGGTCATGATTTGCTACGCACAGGTATAATCCACTTATTCCAAGTAGCGCAACAAAAACAAAAAGTCTGCACGTTTGATACACATCTGCATCTGCCCACATCTTGTTTGCTGGACGTCCTTTCAGAACTTGAACATGACACATTTCGAGTAAATAATGAGATCACATCATCAACGTCAGCCAGTACAGATCCTTGGTTATGACGCTTCCTACACACGGTACATTCTCCGCAATGTAATTGTTCCAAATCAACACAATTGAAGTATTTTGCCCCTTCCAGACTGTCCATACCATCGTCAATCCTTGGCAACGGGTACGCATCTTCTAAATTTCATTTAAATTGACTAATCAAATGTCCACCATTTGACAATCATCATCTCCAAGATACAGTTGACAGCACTCCACCAGAAACATTTCAAACAAAATAGTCATCAGAGAAAAATTCATTTGTAAAAACAGAATCCTCTTAGAAGGTTTGACTCCTTCGATCTAGTCTCTGATGAATATAGTATTTCGAAGTACAGAAACAAATCATACTTGTCCATTGTTCATTAATCATAAAGTTTGTTTGAATAGAGTTGTATTTATGGGTTTGGCATACTTATTAATAAACACTTTACACTTTCCATTTGTGTCCCTTGTAGTCATACTGAGTGTCATATGACCAAACATAAACATCATCTAAAGTTTCAAGTTCTACACTCTGACCTGTATTTAAATTCATGTTCAGCACAAATTCACCTTCAGAGCATACAAAAGTTGCTTTTGTTTGAAACGAACATTCCGAAACTATACTTGAACACATCAAAAGTAACATCAGGATTTTCATGGTGATTGTTACTAACCTAATACGTGTACAAGTCCGAATTCCAAAAATCTGTTTAAAATGTTCCAGAAAAGGTTTGCTCAAATTAATCCGATATTTAATTTGCTGTAATTATGTGTCTTAATGTAATCGTCCACCACAATTGTCAAATAAAAGACGCGTGTTAAAGTCCAAAAATCCCTGACGCTGCCACCAGTGTTGTAATTTTCTCTCAACGGGTATACTTTATGACTGGTAGTTTGTGACCGAGTTTGTGATGTAAGGAAACACAAAGTCATATATTCTTTACAACACGAATTTATCTATATTTCTTCAATTAATGTAATGTTCATAATATACCAAATTAGACTGTTCAAATTAATGTCACTTTCTCACTTTATTCAAAGTCCCTTTTCACGTTTTGAGATAATTTGAAGTTTTGAAGTTCCCCCTAATGTTAAGTATTCTAAGCCGAAAATAATGCCAAAAGATCGATCAATCCCCAATATCTCTGAACCACACCTTTTATACCACTACAGTGTGTAACACCAACTCCCGAGACATGTGTAAACACAAGCCCCTTATAAGGAAGTGAATCTTCCCCAACACATCATGTGTTAACCCGAGTTTGACCTTCCTTTGTCTAAAGGCTACACAATCTCCCCGTGTAAACACTGTGTAATGTACATGTGTTAACACAATCCCCTTATAAGGAAGTGAATCTTCCCCAAACACACCATGTGTTAACCCCAGTTTGACCTTCCTTTGTTTAAAGGACTACACAGTCTCCCCAATTACACTCCGTGTTAACACCGTTTAAGAACTACCCAAAACACTTCTGTGTGACCAGTATAGAATACACTGCATATAATATCAGATCACACGCTAGCCCGGCTTGTGTTACACTCTGTATGCAAGGTTATATGGAACTTTCAATACTTTCACACAAAGATTGCATAAAATGCATATACATATATAATACATCTATACAATGTAATATTACCAAAACACAACACTACGTAGTGAAACAAAACTACCTCTTAACCAAAGGATTAACCTACATAGATCTGACGTAATCACACGCAAACTCGCCAGGTCGCCGATCGCAGATCATCTCTGCTCTACAGAACCTTTTTTTTCCGAATATATCCCTTTAATTTGCTGCATAGACCACAACCCCAATTGGTCAAATCACACTCGAAAATCACGCGAATCTTAAAAACAAAGGGGATGCCATCCGCATCTCCAGTAACAATAACTCATAAAAGTACATGCCGGCTTATTTGTTAATTACTGTGAAATACTGTGAGTGAAATCGACATTATTCACCTTATATTTAATAATTTAATAAAAACACTTATTCTAGCTTAATGTTCGATATGTGTATGAAATCCAATGTAACATTACTTATTTTTTAAAAAATCTATTCGTTTTAAGAATAGTTAATTTTGCATCTATGATCTAGACAACTTAATTACAATACGAACGTGCTCGTGGTTTTAATTTTTAAAAAATGTATATGCGTTTGAATTTTAACTAAATAGAGGATCTTACCTCATTCATTATTGAATTTATTAAACGAGTTGGCAAAATGATATAATGCGAGGCTCTTGCCGAGCATTATATCATTTTTGCTAACGCGTTTAATTAATTCAATAATGAATGAGAACGAATGTTGAATTATTTTTATTACATAACTTATAACGTAACATTACGTCAGAAAACGTATATTAACGTAACGTCCATGAAGTCATTAACATGATGTTATACCACTAGTGGAATATCGAAAATATTGAATGGTGTTATTACACTCCCACACCACATGTTATGTGATAAATACATTTACTTAACATTTCTATTAAGGCCATTCAATTAAAGTCGTTTTAACAATTTCTTTGTGCAACATTTGTCTTTAATATTATAATATAACAATTTATAGACAGTTATTTAAATACTTACATTTCATAATGAATTTAATGTATGATTTTATATGGAAAAATAGTCAAAAATGTCGAAACACTGTAACGTTAGCGTACGCTATTATAATGTCAACGTCAATTTAAAATGTCAGCGTTTCACTTAGGCGACGTCATAACTGACGACGTCATTTTCGTTTTTTGAAAGTAAACAACTTTTGACGTTCACGATTTTTACTAACGGTCTGAATATGTGTTGCTTTCTCGGCATTTATAGCGTTATATAATTACGCTGTTATTATTTATTTATTGTAAATCTAAATGGGCCCCTTTTGCGGGCATTCTTTTCCAATAGCAGACCATTTTAATCATATCGTGATGATCATTTGTGCTTTTTTTTTCTAGATTTGTTTTTATTGCAATCGTTGTTTAGATGATTTTCTTGTAAATGTTACATGTCTTTGAACTCCGGAAGAAGGCGTAAAGTCGAAAGCGCTCAAGTATATATTTTAACTAGTATACACGCTAGCTAAGAGTTTTTTCTTTATTTTTGTTGATAGTACTGTAAATGATAATTTTCCACATTGTATTTTAACAAATTAGTCTATCATTTAGTATCCTTTCTGGATCCAGTATTTGTGAAAGGTGTTCTGTTAAATGTATGATTTTCTCTACTATATATATATATATATATATAAAATGTATGTATAAGCGATCAGCATGTGGTTACATTTCTGCTGAACATGCTGATCAAATGGAGACACTCTAAGGTCAATTCAGTTCTGCCAGATGTTGGATACACATACATTATATATATATGTACTTCAATATAGATTCCTTTAAAATTAATATTTCTGACTTAATTTACAAAGTAACGTTTACTATTATTAGTCCACTACCAGTGTATTACAGGGGGGAATATACATTTACTCTCCGTCTGTCTGCCCCTCTGTCTGTATGTCCGCAAAAACCTTGTGATTGTGGACAGTACTAAAACCTCCACATATTTTATGAAATATGCTCGTGTAAGTTTTTGATCCATTTTTATTTTGCCGTTTAGAGCCTTTTTTTCTTGTTCTATCTTCGATAACTGCATTATGTGATTACGGATTAACGGCTTCATGTCTTTTTTTTATGAAATTCCCATGTGCATTAAGGTAAAATAACAAGAGCATCTCCAAGCGGAGCATATACACCCATCGTTTCATTGAAATATAAATCAGAGCACTATGGACCTTTATCAGATGTATTGATCGTGTCATGTTGAAGATGTGTACACAGTTTTCACATTTTCTAAGTATCAAGTTTCTAGTAGAGAATGTCGAGTTTCGAATAGAGAAAATTGAGTTTCGAGTAGAGAATATCGAGTTTCGAGTAGAGGTAATCGAGTTTCGAGTAGAGGTAATCGAGTCTCAAATGGAGACAATCTAAGGTTGAAAATTAGCAACAGAAAACAGTCAAATATGAGCAGCAATGGTGTTATAAAGGCAGCAGAGATGTATCCAAGTATTTTTTTTAACTTTATCTTATAATCACATCTGTCTAAATAATACCCTTCTACCCACGGCTTAAGCCTCCTCTTCTTCCTTCTTCTTCTTCTTCTTCTTCTTCTTCTTCTTCTTCTTCTTCTTCTTCTTCTTCTTCTTCTTCTTCTTCTTCTTCTTCTCTGCTTCAGCTAAATCTGCTTCTGCTCCTTCTTTTATGTAAACATGTATATTTTAATAAATAACAATGGCTCGTGTTTAATATCCCACTGTGTAACATTTTGTTTAGTTTCGGTAAGGGGAATCCATTTTGCAGTAAGTAAAAAACTCGCACGAACAAATAGCAGTTGTTTAGCTTTATTGTTGGTGTTTGAACAACCTCAGAAGTGGCGATGGGGCATTTTTGCATCTGAATACCTCTAAATGGAGGTAGCTTCAATGATTACCAGCCGTGTACACGTGCACTACTAAATAAATTCCTTCACTCATAGATAAGCACCAATTTGAAAACAATTTCCAAGCAAATCTTATTGTCAAGATTCACCTTTGACAGTGAACGCATTCTAATTTACATATGCAAAGCTACATTGATTTATTTTTGCTCACAAAGAAATGCAAGCCATGGAATTGAAATTCTAAATATCTTTCCATTACAGTATTATTTTTAGGTCATATACTTGTTTTGTTTTCAACCGTTCATTCTTTTCCCCTTTTTCACTCTATATCTATACCCTTGTTATTGTTATAACATTTTCTGTGTTTTCATCACCCACTATGATTGAAGGTAAATGCCGTAGGGATACCTAGCGTTACTCTCCTTTGAACAGATTAATTATAATAGTAATAGTATTTAAAGTTTTATAAAAAGGGGTATAACACTAACAAAATGAAAGTCAGCGTTATTGGATATGTGTAACACCATATTTGGAGGTGAGATAACTATGTATGTGAAGGTTCATGAACAGAGGTCAAATACCTTGCAATTTATGGCCAAGGTTAAGCTGCAGGTTAAAGTGTAACAGACGGACGGACGACGACGAAAGACGGACGACAGACAAAGTGATCACTAAGTGTTTGGGCTACGCAGGCGACACAATAACAACCTGAATGCATATGAATTAGTATTGAATTTACTTCTTTCACTTTTAAAATACTAATGACTAAAATAATGTATTTTATAAATAAATTTTAATATTTAATACCAAATAAAAAACCATTATTACAATGACTTTGTCTTCCAAATACTCGGTTTATTTTTACTCGAGATTGGATTTTCTATTCGATTATCTCTACTCGAAACTCGATAATGTCAACTCGGAACTCGATTTTCTATATCTACTCGAAACTCGATTTTCTCTACTCGAGACTCGATTTTCTCTACTCGATACTCGATAATGTCATCTCAAAACTCGAATATTTTCAACTCGAAATTCGAAGAAGTCAACAGGGCGACTGAAAAAACGATAATGTCATCTTGTGACTAGATTTTAATATTTTGTAAACGGATTTAACCGTCAACATATACTAGTGCGTATCTCGAAACAACCAAGCGCTGTTTTCTGCAGCTACCTGTGACTATGTTGTTATGTGGGTGGGTCGGTGGACGAGGGTGCGTGCCACCGAATCTCCTCGATAGTAAGGGATTGGCCTCGGTTAAATTTCAGGCTGGCTACGCGCCTGTCACGCGTTTTTTACACATGTGCAATGCAGTCATTCTAAATTCTCTCTCCATCCCCCACTCCTCGCCCATAAATGAATGAGTGCACATGTCAGTGTTTAGTGTTTACCCCACTTTTTAAACTAATCAGATGACTCAGAATCTCAAATACCGGTTCATTATATCCCACCAGACGGCGTTTCCGCACTCATCTGTGTACTCGGTTACAACCGGACTATTTCGACTGATCATCGAGTTCGAATAGGTGCCTTCTTGTTTTCTTTCTTAAACAAAAAATATTGTCTTTAGTTATGTACTATAAATTGCTGAATTATTTAAAATAGTAAAAGTTACATATATTCATGATTTAGAGTCTTAAGCATGTATATTGTAAAGGAAAATAGTCCCCACCTATTGACCGCTCACTCGAAACTCGATATTCTCTACTCGAATTTCTCTACTTTACTCGAAATTCGATATTTTCTCCTCGAAACTCGAATTTCTCTACTCGAAACTCGACAATCGAAGAAAAAGATTCCTCTTAATGTGGTTGCTTAAAATAATGCTGGTTTGAAAATATTCTTACATGAATGCATTGTTGTATAGCGGCTCGTTATCTGAGGTAATTAATAAACATAATAAGCAAACCGTGTCCCGGGAAATGTGTCATACTCTTACAATTATATATTCCCATAGTTATTAATATATGCAGGCGCTGACGTGGCTCGGTTGATATCACAGTGGTTTGAAAAACAGATGCCACTGAGATCGTCGGTGTGTTTTTGGGCAAAGCACGTTTCCGTAGCCTCATCTGTCAGACGTGAACGTAAACATGGCGGTCCAGCGTATCAAAGTGTATAGTCCGAGAAAGTCAAAGAACGTACTCGAGGTTATTACAGGTCTTTAACATGCTTGATTTACTGTGGAAGGGCATGATTTCGTCTATTATGACCTTAACGAACACTATAATCAACCGGAAGTAACTACAAACGTACATGAAACGTTTTGTAAAGAAGGACTTTCAGCGTTTAATTTCATAATAACTAGATTTGTCCCGTTTTCGAGACATCTTCAGCAATTATTTGCGATAATAGGAAAGCTATCTACTTTCATATTCAGAGGAAATAGTAGTATAAACCACGAATATTTCAGGAACGTCCTGATTCAATTTAAGTTATGCAAATTTCGGTTACAGGATAAATGTTTTGTGTTAGGTATACATATATGTCTGCATACCCGAAAAACAGCAAACGTATTCGTAAAGAATATTATATAGGTAGATTACCAAATGGCTGATCAACCTTTTGATGACCGATCTTATGTGGATATGGTCGTTCTCCTCTTTGCTTGGTCACCGGTCGTGGAGGACCAAGCGCTTTTCCTATACTTTCCTTTTATCTCATATGACACTATTGCTTCTTCGAAACGTATGCTTTTTCACATTGTTCGTTTGGCGTATCTTTGAACTCTTATCTCTGTATTTTTCATTTGAAATTTTCCTTTCTATCTTGCTATAACTTTTTTCTCTACTCTCACAAATTACCGAATTGATTTACTTATTAACTTACTATTTTTAAAATGCATTTGCTCTTTCCCATCTGTCCAAGCTACAATTTCTGTCACCATTGTCTGTCTTATTTCACTATCAGCTTTGTTTTTGTCATTGTATACGTCTGACTTGCTATCACCTCGATATTCTTCATACGGTCGCCACTCTTGTTAATCTTCTTTACCATTTCACGGGAGTGCCATTTCATGGTATCTGTTCAATAAGTTGCTGTGTTATAGCTTATATATAGAAAGAAAGCTTAGAATTGCATTTGCGATCACTGTCACTAAAATAGAAAACAATATTTCCGGACTATTACTATAGTTAGGAATGAGATATAGGAACGAAACTTACTGTGTAGGTAGCTTATATGAAAAGGAAACGTAGAATGGTATTATATTTGTTTGTTTTAATGGTATTTTAGCACATGTTAGGCTATATATGACGGTCGATTTGTTTTTGTGGTGAAGGCAGACCACCCACCTATTCCTGGGTAGAACTATACCTCCCGCCATCCGTAAGAATCGACACTTTTTCACTTATAAGTTGAGCTTCCAGTGGGATTCGAACCCGAAGCGGTGAGAGGCGAGAAGGTTTACACCGCAACGTCGTTAACCCCTCGACCACGGAAGTGAGGTCCTTTGGTCAAGGTCAAGGTTTTTGATACTAAAATTAAAATAAAAACTCAGGGCAATTGCTAGAGTGAGGAGTGAGATACTGAAGCGAAACTTGGTGTCTACATAGCTTATACGGACATATATATTGGATTGAAACGTTGTGGGTAGCTTATGTAAAACCTGTTTTTCGTGCCATTGTTATTCTTCCAAATGCGTACACACACTTTATTCTTCACTTCCAGGACAATCCATCTGTCAGTATGACTAAATAACGTTTCACTTCCAGTACTGAGGCACATTCCATCTGTCGGTACGACTAAATTACGAACATTTGCTTATATACACACACATGTGCAGATGTTTCAGAAGGAAGCCTGATTGTATGTGCAATTTTTTTTAATACATAAGCGTATGAGTAAATTCCATTGTAGAATATGATATGTATAGTGATGATGAAGACTACTGTCCGGTTCCGTCTGACATTGCTTGATTATTTAAAATTGTTTTTAGTTATTAGTTATTTATGAAAGAAGACGGGGAATGAAAGTGTTATTTTAGTTGAATTGATAAACCGGATTGGTGAGTAGTATATCTCATGAAGATATCGGCATAGTTTTTCCAGAGCGGGGTTTACTCAAGCAATTTAAATATGTTAAAAGCTTTGAAGGCAAACATATCATTGTTTATTAAACTGGCTGAAAATAAGTATAAAAGTCGAACAGGAAATGCAGCTTTCACAGAACACATAACCCAAAAACACGTAAAAAGACAAATATGAACGGCAATGTTAATAAGGAATAAAGGCATTCAATTCAATTCTTTATTAGTGATAATGGCCACCGGCCCATACACATATAAACATATAATACAGAATCAATATAACACATGATTTGGTTAACGGACATCAAAAACATGTTTTCTTTTCTCAAATGCATAATATATAAACATCGTTAAATTAATAATGACATTTCTTTTTGTTGAAGACATAAGTAAATAAAATTTGTGTATATTAGGTTGTTCAAAATATTTCCTTTGCAAATACAATACTCTTAAGTCATTATACAATGAACATCTCAAAAGAAAATGGTATTCGGTTTCAATATCATCTTTACAATATATACAAATACGCTGCTATCTTGTCAATTTCATATGCCTTCCTTTTTCAATAAATAAACAATGTGATGATGTACGTAAAGACACATACGCAGCTCTAAATTTTATGTATGTAAGAACATTTAGATAGTTTTCGAATTTAAAATCATTCTTAAAATGGTTATAATAAAACAGTTTGTTATTGCCTTGTACCATCTGAGATCACATTTGTAAGTATTGATATTTTAGTCTTGTTTCATATCGGCTTATAAACAACTGTTCATTTTCCACACTTTGCCTCTCCCAAATATATCCTAAACCATTTGAATATAGATTCATTTTCAGCTTTGTAACCCAATTGTTATAACCATAACTATCTAAGTTTCTAAGCATATTATAACATTTTTTTTACATATCCGGCATGTTTAATATTTTAATCCAATACTTGATGATCTTTTTGTGCGCTGTTATATACATAGGATACCTTTCACAATCACCTACAACTACAGCATTACATCCTTTTAGTGAAGCTGACATAAATCGTTTGCATGCACAAATACGCACGCGTTCAATTGATTCTATATAATCATGTCCCCATATCCCTGCACCATATAATAGTATTTGTCTTATTTTTGTTTCAGACAATTTAAAATACACATGCTTGGCATTGGACATAAACTTCGTAACGAAGACAATAAAGAAATTAAAACTCGTTTTGCTTTTTTCGCGAGATTTTCCGCCATTTGAAACATAGACAATCGGCACAAAAAATGTAATCCAACATAGCTAAATCCATTAACAGTGTCAATCTGTTTACCGTCATAATATCATTTTTCAGCTCTTGCCAGTTGCCCACCATTTTTAAAAACAACAATTTTTGTTTTCTTTACATTAACCTTCAACTTCCATGTTGAACAATAATCATATAGTACATCAAGTTGTTGCATATGATGTCACAATCACAAAAAGGGTTAATAATAGGGCAACCGCCTAGGAACGGTCAGTGACAAAAATGCCGATGGGGGTTTAAACCAGGTTCTAGGGTGCACCAAATCTCACAATTACCCTACTGTCATCCCAATAAAATGGGACAGTGTCAATATAGAATTAACCGCCATCACATATTCTCTAACGAAGAAGGCAGCATTAATAGGCAATAGTAAAACACAAAATGCTCGTGTATATATAAATACAAAAAACAATAGCCTAGAAAGACAATGCCAGCTAAGCTTTTGTTGACCATGATATACAAAACATGAAAGTTGTGTTTGCCAGTTTTTTTTAACGATGGGATGATTGGGTTGAGAGCTATAGTTAACATATGTTAAATGCTTGCTTTTTTAAGACCCCGCGAGGGAAAACAGTGCGTATACCCTCATATATATATACAGGGATGCCTACTAGGTGGTTGAGTAGTTTGTATATCATGGTACACTAAAGCTTAACTGGCATTGCCTTAAGTATCTCACAACTTAGGTCATCGAGCATGTCTCTAACACTGCAGATGTTATGATACCGGTTGGTGATTAACCTGGATGCTCGCCTCTGCATCATCTCTATATTACTCTTCGACTTGACAGTGGAAGCTCGAGATCGATGCACAAGAATAAAGTAGGCAGATGTTTTGGTTTAGCGGCTGCTCTACTTTCCGCAAGCTTAACATGTTGCTGGATATCCACACTGCTCTGACGATATGGTGGTTCCAGGAGAGGTAAGATCCACTCGAAGAATATAGCTTTACTAACAACCTCTAGTAATTCGCCCTTGAATCCGTTGTCAAATGTGGCTGGAGAGCATGCTCTGCCGACTTGAAGGATGCTGGAGAGCATGCCGACTCACAGGGCATACCGTATCGTAAGATGCTGTATTTGTCAGCATGTGATGTCCCCATGCACGGTTACATCCGGCTAGCCCCTTCAAGTCGTCCTGTAGCTTGGTACTGTTCTCTGCAGTAAAGAAAGCTGTATATATTATTTTCTCTCCTACAAATAATCTGGTGTTCGAGTTGACACAGTCTGGCAGGTCAATCATACAGAGCACGAAGAGCAGTGGATCTAGTACAGTGCACTGCGGGACTCCGCTGACTACCAGTGCTTTGTCTGATAACGCACCATCGAATATGCCGGTGGGCTTCTTTTTTACATAAAGGATTGGGTCCAATGAAGTGTATTGCCTCTTGTCCCATAAATATCAAGCTATTTAGAAGCCGTAGGTGATGGAATCGATCGAAAGCCTGCGTTAGACCAAACCTATGATAAGATACTCCGCTGGTAACTAAAGACACTCCGCTGGTTACTAAATAACTCAGCTGCAATGGCTACAAATAAGAATATTACTTATAATCTTTACAATTGATCGATACCTTATTTTAATAAATATAAAATCAAATTTAAATTGTACAGTTGGTAAAGAAGAAATGGAAAACATTTAGCACACTTTTTGGAGATATACACACAGACAACTAACTGTCTTGCTCTTACAATCATAGATTCCAATGGTTCTTAATGTAACCAGGGCCCAGTGGATAGCACGGTGGACTTAAAATCGGAAGACCTGGATTCAAGCCTCACCGACGCCAGATGGGCACCTAAACCTGGCGGGCCCGTGTATCGGAGTCTATCGTCCGAGCTCATTAACGAACCATAGGAATATATTCGTTAGTAAGTGTTGGTCAGGTTCCAGGATTTCTATGTATTTTTTCCTTCTCTCTGGAGCGGCTCTTAATAAAATGTATGTGTTGGTGAGCCGTCCAATAACATCCATTCACAACTAATGACATTTAATGCTCCCTCAGATGCAGAATCACATGATCGAGATGAAAGCAATGGTGTATCTGAGAGCAGGATTTCTCAGTGGATATAGACAAATATAGCCATAACAAGGAAATCAACCGAAAGTGACTACATGCGTCAATAAAGTGTTTTTGCTGACACGACACAATTCATGTATGCCTGATGTATAGGTTAATAACGATAGGTTCAAATTCGACATATGAGTATGCTCTAGACATTTCTTGATGATACTTTTAGAACTTCCTGATTCAATTTAGGTTATGCAAATTTATTTTTCAGGATAAATGTTTTATGTTATGTATACATATACGTATGCATATCACATAAAGTCCAAATTCCAGTTCAGACCACCGAACAGGCAGGACGTCTTGCGGCCGTTTGGGACAAAGTGACTCCGCAAGGCGTGCCGCTGTCTGGGATCAACCGCCCTACACTGTACAATGTGCGCGTACAGTGTAGAATGCCACGAGGAGGTTTAGGCTTCCTCATATGCTGTATATATGTTTTTACATATTTTTAATGGGCCCTAAAGATGGACGATTGATGAATCGACTGATGACTGACGTTTACCAGCGAGATGCCCCTGGTCACTGCGAGTCCCCGCATAGATGACAGGAGGCAGTCTACGATGGACAACGATTACAACCCACCATGGATACAGGAATAACCCTGCGAGATACTCTCTGATATAAGTATCTTGTATATCAGTGAGTACTACGGAGGAGCCAGTACCAACAAAACGGAACAGCTGATCAACCTACATGGTAACCTCTACAGACCTCCAACAACCACGGGATTCTCAATCAACAGGATTGACCTACTGGATAGGCTTCAAATCTACTTTGTCCTGATTGGTCGGGAGCTTCAAATCATCTTTTCGAGCCGACAATCGGATTGACCTAGTCACAATTCTGCAGGCAATCCGATTGGTCAAAACTTCAATCTTCTTAGAAAAGTTAATCAACTATAGTAAACATCGTTGGAATTCTTCAATCAACTCTACTGCTGCTATCTACGCTAAACTACTTTGGACGAGGGATGTTATCTACTTGGACTCTTCTGCACATCGTAAACTTCTATTGAAACGCTCGCCAAAATGACTTGTATCAACACGGCGAGGATAAAGAAAAACTATTCTACTACTAAAGTCCAAACTCTATTGTATCCTTTTGGTGCGCCCTAAGGCTCATTGAGTATGTTGGCGGAGGGACTATAAACCTTAGACTACGCACACATACCACAGCACACATATTCGTAAAGAATATGGGTTAGGTAGACACCCTTTCAACGACCGCTCCTATGTAGTTATGGTTGTTTTCCTCAATGCTTGGTCACCGGTCGCAGAGGTCCAAACCCATTTCTGATATCTTACCTTACTCTCAGAAAGTATGCGATGAATAACTTCTTATTAATTTACCAAAATCCTTTCGCACGTGT
Organism: Cyrtodaria siliqua; assembly: GCA_037043455.1. NCBI lineage: Eukaryota > Metazoa > Mollusca > Bivalvia > Adapedonta > Hiatellidae > Cyrtodaria > Cyrtodaria siliqua. The sequence goes on along the minus strand of JAWPHD010009851.1, from coordinate 20,002 downwards.
TAGTATTTTATAATATGTCTTTGTGTGTAATCATCTGCCTTTCTGTCACCATTGTGTTTGTTTTTTCAAGTCTATAATCTTCTACCTTTATATGACTGCTTCACTATCATACCTATTTCACTATGACCCCTGCTTAGCAGTTACCTCTGCTTCACTATCAATTTCACCACTTTTATCTTTTTATTCGTCCTTATTAGCATCACTGTATTTTGTATTTTGAATTTGACTTTGGAAAACTCTTCATTAGATAGGGAAGTGTCGTTGAGTCGGGCTTGCGTCTGTGCCGGAGTCAAATCATTGTTTCCGCTCAATAACTTTATTTCGGTCGATTACGCAGAAAGAAAGCTTGGGATTGCATTTGCGTTCACTGCCGGGAGGGGCGTCACTGTTACTAAACATAGAAAAAATGTTTCTGCAAAGTAACTTTAGTTAGGAATGATAACTTAGAACGAAATTTGCTGTGTTAAGTCAGAAATGGATTCCTTGACCACTCCAACGCCACATCCCCACACACCCCGCCCCCCGCCCCACAACACGGCCCCCTCCAAAACACACACAAAAATCTAGCCATAGACACCAAAATGATTGCCCTACCCAATATATTGTAATTTTAATGTCACGGCAGCCATCTCGGCAGCCATCTTGGATATTTGTATTAAACAAAAATTAAATTGGGGTCCGATCACAAATACTTAGTCACATACACCATTGTCCTAGCTAAGGAAAAAGTCAAGCTATTGCCATTTTAATGTCACGCGTGCGGCAGCTATCTTGGCAGCCATCTTGGATATTTCTATTTCCTCAATGATGCTAATGAATCCGATTACGAATCAACCAACCTTAAATATATGAAAACGATGAAAACACATTGTGTGGGCGATACTTTTGGATTTTGTCGTCTCCAGTCTGACTTATATGAAAAGACTTATAGGAAAAGAAACCATGGGATTGCATTTGAGGTCGAGATCGGTGTAACTAAAATTAGAAAGAAAAAAAAAGGTTTCTGGACAATAACTTGTGTAAAGAACGAGATATTGAAACGAAACTTGCTGCGTAGATAGCTGATGGGAAACTAGGTAGGATGGTATATTTTATACAGAACGAAAGGGGAATTCCTTTTACATGCGACTTCATAATTCAAATGCGAATGCTTTATTGTGCTCATGTTTTCTCTGATAAAACCCGTGTTATTAATGTATAATTGAAGTGGAACATTTAAATAATTAAACAGCTAATATATATAGGATTATTAATTATCCTTGATTTTCTTTCGTATTAAATCAGAACATGTACAAGTCTAAGCTGCTGAGTCTAAAACAGCTTTCTGTAATTACCTTCCATAATGCTGGTACTTGTTATCAACGTACACTTTGCTTCCCGTCTCGTCGATAAAACGGCGTACAGGTATCGGACGGCATTGAACAAGTATATCACGCAGTAGACGGTGCGCCATCGGAAACTTCTGTGCACGCCATAAAACAACATCTGTGACCTCGCTACACCCCAAATTATGACCATGGGCCATTTATTTGATATGACTGCCTTGAATAACGTTCAATTTGATATGCAACACCACCATATTCAAAGAGAAATTATGTTTTACCCCACCCAAAGAAATGACGTGACGTCGTAGCTGACGAAGTTTTTTTGAAACTAAATAACTTTTGACGTTCATGACGTTTATTAACGATATGCATAAATGTTGCTTTCTCGGCATTATTCAATCGTGAACGCTCGGCCAATCCATTCATTCTTCGGGATCTCGCCTCCTGTGTATCACGGCGCTTCGGTATGTTCAAAATCTTAACATTCTGTTAGCCGGAAGGCAACGGCACAGAAAATAGTGCACTGTTGCTAAGCTGTTGCTACATAAACATTATGGCTGCTTGCCACACGTGTTGATGTATGATTTGTAAGTTTTATCACTATTTTCACGTAAATAAACTATAGATGGAGCAATCGGCTAAATGATATTGCAAAATATTGAAGATAACTTTGATTTTGAATGCAAATTTGTTTTGGCGGGAATCTGACGCGCGTCACGCTATTATGACGCAACCAATATGGAAACCTGCGTAATACATTCGAGTCATGCTGCGAAGCAGTGTACGAGATGTTGCGAATGGGCATTATTACGCTATTATTATTTATTTATTGTAAATCTAAATGGGTCCCTTTTGCGGGCATTCTCTTCCAATATCAGACCTTTTTAATCATTTGTACATTGTTTTCTAGATTTGCTTTTGTTGCAATCGTAGTTTAGATGATTTTCTTGCAAATGTTACATGTCTTTGTACCCTGAAGAAGGCGAAAAGACGAAAGAGCATATATTTTAACTAGTATACAATCTGGCTAAGAGTGTTTTCTTTATTTTGTTGATAGCACTGTAAATGATAATTTTCCACATTGTATTTTAACAAATTACTCTATCATTTAGTATCCTTTCTATCCTGTTTTTGAAAGGTGTTCTGTTGAATGTATGATTTTCTCTACTATATATATGTATATTTATATATATATATAATGGTGAGAAAATACATACATCTACAAAATACCTTTCAAAAAGCACTGGATCCCCGAGGGGATACGAACATGTTGGAACAAATTAATAGATGCGGAAAAAAAACATTTATACAGTGCTACAGTTTATAAAAACACAAGCGATTTCGGCTTTACGCCTTCATCAGGGGTACACAAACACGAAAATAACAAATACGAAACAAAAAGCACTAAAATACACGGCAGTTTAAATAAAACTCTTTAAAAAAACAAAACTTATCGTTTGGCAGTGTTGCAGAAACTGATTACTTTGAATAGACACGTTGGAGCCAAATGTGATACTAATAAAAGAACATATCTGGTTGGATGAGGGTAAAACTGTACCCTGACATTTAGCTATTTTAGTCATTTCAGTTCTGTAGATGTTGAATACACATACATTATATATATATATGTACTTCAATATAGATTTCTTTGAAATTTATATATCTGAATTAATTTACAAAGTAACGTTTACTATTATTAGTCCATTATTATTTATCTGGTATTTCTTAATTGTTTTTAGACCAAAAATCAGAGCGCAACACAGTATATATACAACATCTTTAATGTGTTATTATGTGTACTGGTCACAAATTGGGTGGGCCTCATAATCTGAAGAAAAATTGAATATCAACCTCAGAAGTGGCGATGGAGCACATATGTATACCAAATGGAGGTAGCTTCAATGATTACCAGCCGTGTACACGTGCACTACTAAATCAATTCCTTCATTCATAGATTAGCACCAATGAAAACAATTTCCATGCAAATATTGTGGTCAAGATTCACCTTTTACAGTGAACGCATTCTAATTTACATATGAAAGGCTGCATTGATTTATCTTTTTCACAAAGAAATGCAAGGCATGGAAATGAAATTCTATATACCATTCGATTACTGTATTCTTTTTAGTTTATATATTTGTTTTGTTACTAGTTATTTCAACCGTTCATTGTTTTCTCCTTTTTCACTCTATGTCTATCCCCTTGTTATTGTTATACTTTTTTCTGTGTTTTCATCACCCACTATGATTGAAGGTAAATGCCGTACGGATACATAACGTTATTCGCCTTTGGAAAGATTCAATACTAATTATAATAGTAATAGTATTTAGCATTCTGATATGAATATTCCCTTGCTATGGGCATGCGCATTGTATATGTGGTACGTTTACGAAATATTAGAAGAACTTGTTACCCGACCGATTTGTCTTTATAATAGTTTTACCGTATATCCGTATATACGTTGATATTACTTTATATGTAAAATATTGAAAAATAAAATACTTTTTTAATACTCTACAATTAGACAAATATAAGTGTTTATAATAATATCTTTATGACTCCACCCCCTACGCCATCCCCCAGCACTCACTCTAGATCAAAACACACATATATTGAAATATATTTATTTAGTTATATCGGTCATTCGAATCAATGTTTAATACTGATGTTTATATTGTATAGTACATGCACGATGTTGCCGTCTTAGAGTAAGTAGAAGGGTGTTCTATGGAACACTTGTGTCGCCTGCCGTGTGCTCATCTCCAACATGAAGTTGCAGGTTAATGTTTTATAAAATGGGGCATAACTGTAACAAAATGAAAGTCAGAGTTATTGGACATGTGTAACACCATCTGAATATGTCTGTGAAGTTTCATGAACATAGGTCAAATACCTTGCAATTTATGGCCAAGGTTAAGCTGCTGGTTAAAGTGTTACTGACGGACGGACGACGACGAAAGACGGACGACGGACAAAGTGATCACTAAGTGTTTGCGCTACGCAGGCCACACAATAAGAGCCGGAACGCATATGAATTAGTATTGCATTTATTTATTTAAGTGTTAAAATACTAATGACTAAATGTATTTTATAAATAAGTTTTAATATATAATTACCGTATAAATAACCATTATTACAATGATTTTTGTCTTCCAAAAACTTGATTTGTTTTACTCGAAACTTGATTTTCTACTCGATTTTCTCTACTCGAAACTTGATAATGTCAACTGTCAACTCGGAACTCGATTTTCTCTATCTACACGAAACTCGATTTTCTCTACTCGAAACTCGATTTTCTCTATTTGAAACTTGATTTTCTCTACTCGATACTCGATAATGTCAACTAGAAACTCGAATATTTTCAACTCGAAACTCGAGAAAGTCATCAGGTTGACTCAAAAAACGATAATGTCATCGTGTGACTAGATGTTAATATTTTGTTAACACATTTAACCGCCAACACATACTAGTTCTTATCTTGAAACAACCAAGCACTGTTTTGTGCAGCTACCTGTTATGTGGGCGGGTGGGCGAGGGTGCGTACCACCGGATCTCCATAGTAAGGGATTGGCCTCGGTTAAATTCAGGCTGGCTACGGGCCTGTCGCGTTTTTTACACATGTGCAATGCAATCATTCTAAAAGCTCCCTCCATCCCCCACTCCTCGCCCATAAATGAATGAGTGCACATGTCAGTGTTTAGTGTTTACCCTACATTTTAAACCAATCAGATGGCTCAGAATTGCAAATCCCGGTTCATTGTATCCCTCCAGACGGCCCTTCCGCACTCATCTGTGTACTCATTTACAACCGGACTATTTCGACTGATCATCGAGTACGAATAGGTGCCTTCATGTTTTCTTTTTTTTAAACAAACAAATTTGTCTTTAATTATTAACTATAAATTGCTTCCTTATTTAAAACAGTAAAAGTTACATATATTCATGATTTAGAGTCTTAAAGATGTATATAGTAAAGGACTATATCGCATGCTCAAAACTCGGATTTTCTTCACTCGAAACTCGATATTCTCTATTCGAGACTCAATATCTCTACTCGAATCTCGAATTTGTCCACTCGAAAGTCGATATTTTCTACTCAAATTTCTCTTATCGAAACTCGAATTTCTCTTATCGAAACTCGAATGTCTCTACTCGAAACTCGATACTCGAAGAAAAGAATGCCTCTTAATGTGGGTGCTTAAATTAATGCTGGTTTGAAATTATTCTTACATGGATGCATTGTTGTGTAGCGGCTCGTTATCTGAGGTTATTAATAAACGTAATAAGAAAACCGGGTCCCGGAAAATGTGTTACTCTTACAATTATATATTCCAAGGTTATTAATATATCCAGGCGCTGACGTGGCTCGGTTGATATCACAGTGGATTTGAAAAAACATATGACCTCAGCGCGCCACTGGGTACGTCGGTGTGTTTTTGGCAAGGCACGTTTCCTTAGCCTCATCCGTCAGATGGGAACTTAAACATGGCGATCCGGCGTATCAAAGTGTATCGTCGGAGAAAGTCAAAGAACGTACTACTCGAGGTTATTACAGGTCTTTAACATGCTTGATTTACTGTGGAAGGGCATGATTTAGTCTATTATGACCTTAAAAAACACTAAAATCAACCGGAAGTAACTACAAACGTACATGAAACGTTTGGCAAACAAGGAATGTCAGCGTTTACTTTCATAATAACTATATTTGTCCCGTTTTCAACTGTGAGACATCTTCAGCAATTATTTGCAATAATAGAAAAGCTATCTACTTTCATATTCAGAGGAAATAGTAGTACAAACCATGAATACCTGATTCAATTTGAGTTATGCAAATTTAGGTTACAGGATAAAAGTTTTATGTTAGGTATACATATACGTCTGCATGCCCGAAACACTGCAAACATATTCGTAAAGAATATTTCATAGGTAGATCACCAAATGGCTGATCAACCTTTTGATGACCGATCTCATGTGGATATGGTCGTTCTTCTCTTTGCTTGGTCACCGGTCGTGGAGGACCAAGCGTCTTTCCTATATCTTACTTTTATCTCACATTGCTAGTTTGGCTAATCTTTCCACTACTGAGTACATTCTTACTAAAATTTCACTAGTGTTATAATCAATGCATTTAACTCCTCATACTGCCTTGAATTCACTTTTGTTCCTTATATCATTCCTTACTGTTATTCTGTATTTTTCATTTGAATTCTTCCTTGCTATAACTTTATTCTCCTCTACTTTCACAAAGTACCGAATTGATTCTTATTAACTAATTATTTTTAAAATGCATTTGCTCTTTTCCCATCTGTCCAAACTATAGTTTTTGACACCTTTGTCTTTGAGCTTTGTTTCTTTCATTGTATACTTGTGACTTGCTATCACTTCGGTATTCTTCATACGGTCACCACTCTTGTTAATCTTCTTTACTTCTCAATATTTTTAACCATTTAACGGGAGTGCCGTTTATTGGTATCTGTTCAATAAGTTGCTGTTAGCTTATATATAGAAAGAAAGCTTAGAATTGCATTTGAGATCACTGTTACTAAAAATAGACAAAATGTTTCCGGACTATAGTTCGGAATGAGATATAGGAAAGAAATTGACTGGCGTCCTTGAATGCTGCTTTCCCTGTCCGATATTTTTATCTTTCTTTACTGTGTAGGTAGCTTATATGAAAAGAAAACGAGGATTGTATAGTTTTGTTTATTTAATGGTATTTTAGCACATGACGGCCGATTTGTTTTTGTGGTGGAGGCAGACCATTCCTGGGTAGATCTGTACGCCATCCGTAAGAATCGACACTTTCTCACTTATAAGTTGAGCTTCCAGTGGGATTCGAGCCCGCAGCGGTGAGAGGCGAGAAGGTTTACACCGCCACGTCGTTAACTCCTCGACCACGGAAACGCTGATTTAGGTCCTTTGGTCAAGGTAAAGGTTGCTGATACTAAAATTATAATAAAGACTCAGGGCAATTGCTTAGGTGAGGAGTTAGATATTGAAACGAAACTTGGTGTCTGTATAGCTTATACGGACATAGTTATTGGAATGAAACGTTGTGGGTACTTATGGAAAACTTGTTTTTCGTGAAATTTCCACGTTTCTTGTTCCTTATATTATTATTCCTTACTATCACTGCTTTACCATTACATCTGTATTCTTCTACCTAACGCGAATTTGACTCATTTCGTACTATCAGCTACATATTCTTCCTTGTTATTACGTTATGCTGCCATACATTTTTTACGTTTTGTTTATAGCAGTGCCATCGTTATTATTCCATATGCGTACACACACTTTATTCTTCACTTCCAGGACAATCCATCTGTCAGTATGACTAGATAACAATTTACTGAGGCACATTCCATCTGTCGGTACGACTAAATAACGAACATTCGCTTATATTCATAGACACTGAACTATTTACAACAAACATGTGCAAATGATTCAGAAGGAAGCCTGATTGTATGTGCAGTGTTTACATTATACATTAGCGTATAAGTAGATTCCATGGTAGCATATGTATAGTGATGATGAAGACTACTGTCCGGTTCCGTCTGACTTTGCTTGATGATTTAAAAATGTTGTTAGTTATTAGTTATTTATGAAAGAAAACGGGGAATGAAAGTGTTATTTTTGTTGAATTGATAAACTGGATTGGTGGGTAGTATATATCATGAAGATATCGGCATAGTTTTTTTCCAGAGTGGGGTTTACTCAAGCAATTTAAATTTGTTAAACGCTTTTAACGGCAAACATATCATTGTTTTTTAAACTGGCTGAAAATAAGTATAAAAGTCGAACAGGAAATGCAGCTTTCACAGAACACAGTAACCCAAAAACACGTAAAAAGACAAACATGAACGACAATGTTAATAAGGAATAAAGGCATATGACGTCACAAACACAAAAAGGGTTGATAATAACTACCGCCTTGGAACGGTCAGTGGCAAAAATGCCGATGGGGGTTTAAACCAGGTTATAGGCTGCACCAAACCTCACAATTACCCTACTGTCATCCCAATAAAACGGGACAGTGTAAATAAAGAATTCCCCGCCAGCAAATATTCTCTAACCAAAAAGGCAGCATTAATAGGCAATAGTAAAACACAAAATGCTCGTGTATGTATCAATACAAAAAACAATAGCCTAGAAAGACAATGCCAGCTAATGATATACAAAGCATGAACGTTGTGTATGCCAGTTTTTTTAACGATGGTATGACTGGATTGAGAGCTATAGTTAACATATGTTAAATGCTTCCTTTTTTGAGACCCCGCGAGGGAAAACTGTGCTTATACCCTCATATATATACAGGGAATTGCCTGCTAGATGGTTGAGTAGTTTGTATATCATGGTCAACTAAAGCTTAACTGGCATTGCCTTAGGTATCTCACAACTTAGGTCATCGAGCATGTCTCTAACACTGTTATGATACCGGTTGGTACCTGGATGCTCGCCTCTGCATCATCTCTATATTACTCTTCGACTTGGAAGTGGAAGCTCGAGATCGATGCACAAGAATAAAGTAGGCGGATGTTTTGGTTTAGTGGCTGCTCTACTTTTCGCAAGCTTAACATGTTGTTGACCATTCAACATCCAATTAAAATACTTATTTGACATTGACGTTAATTACACATAAGATGTTAAGGTCAGTCTGTTGAAACATGTCTTTTACAATACTTTTGGGATATGTTTTTCACAACTAATGACATTTAATGCTCCCTCAGGTGCAGAATCACATGATCGAGATGAAAGCAATGGTGTATCTGAGAGTAAGATTTCTCAGTGTATAATAGACACATATACCAGTAACAAGGAAATCAACCGGAAGTGACTACATGCGTAAATAAAGCGTTTTTGCTGACACGACACAAAACATGTATGCCTGATGTATAGATTAATAACGATAGATTCAAATTCGACATATGAGTATGCTCTAGAAATTTCTTGATGATACTTTTAGAACTTTCTTATTCAATTTAGTTTTAAATGTAAATTTATGTTACAGGATAAATGTTTATGTTATGTATTCATATACGATGCATATCTGTAACACAGCACACATAAAGTCCAGACTCTATTGTACCCATCTCGATGCGCCCTAAGGCTCATTAAGTATGTTGGCGGAGGGACTATAAACCTTAGATACACACACACACACACACACACACACACACACACACATTCGTAAATAATATGGGTTAGGTAAACAACCTTTCAACGACCGCTCCTATGTGGTTATGGTCGTTCTCCTCAATGCTTGGTGACCGGTCCCAGAGGTCCAAACCACTTTCCACTCTCAGAAAGTACGCGATGAATAACGTCTATTAATTGACCAAAATGCTTTCGCACGTGTTAGTATTGATAATCTTTCTTTTTGTGTAATCATCTGCCTTTCTGTCACCATTGTCTTTGTTTTTTCAAGTCTATAATCTTCTACCTTACTATGACTGCTTCACTATCACATCTGCTTGACTATCAATTTCACCACTTTTATCTTTTTATTCTTCCTTACTGTATTTTGTATTTTGAATTTGATTTTGGAAAACTCTTCATTAGATAGGGAAGTGTCGTTTGGTCGGGCTTGCGTCTGTGCGGGCGTCAATCTCATTGTTTCCGCTCAATAACTTGCTATTTCGGTCGATTACGCAGAAAGAAAGCTTAGGATTGCATTCACGTTCACTGCGGGGAGGAGCGTCACAGTTACTAAACGTAGAAAAAATGTTTCTGCAAAGCAACTTTAGTTAGGAATGATAAATTAGAATGAAATTTGCTATGTTAAGTCAGAAATGGATTCCTTGACCACTCCGACCACCCCACCCCCACCCCGCCCACACACACAACACGGCCCCACCAAAACAATAACAGAATCTAGCCATAGACACCACAATGATTGCCCTAGCCAATATATTGTAAGTTTAATGTCACCGCAGCCATCTTGGCATCCATCTTGGATATTTGTTTTTGAACTATAAGTAAAGTGGGGTCAGATCCCAAAAACTTAGTCACATACACCATTGTACACCTATCTTGGCAGCCATCTTGGATATTTCTATTTCCTCAATGATGCTAATGAATCCGATTAAGAATCAGCAAACCTTAAATATATCAAAACGATGAAAACACATTGTGTGGACGATAATTTTAGATTTTGTCGTCTCCAATCTGACTTATATAAAAAGACTTACAGGAAAGGAAACCGTCAGACTGCATTTGAGGTCGAGATCGCTGTAACTAGAATTAGAAAGAAAAAAAAAAGGTTTCTGGACAATAGCGTGTGTAAAGAACGAGATACTGCAACGATACTTGCTGCGTAGATAGCTGATGGGAAACTAGATAGGATGGTATATTTTATTCAGAACGAAAGGGGAATTCCTTTTACTTGCGACTTCATAAATCAAACGCGAATGCTTTATGATGCTCATGTTTTATCTTATAAAACCCGTATATAATTATAATAAAAACTCAGGGCAATTGCTTGAGTGAGGAGTGAAATATTGAAGCGAAACTTGGTGTCTATATAGCTTATACGGACATAGTTATTGGAATGAAACGTTGTGGGTAGCTGATGGAAAACCTGTTTTTCGTGGAATTTTCTCGTTTCTATTATATATAATTGTATATATATTCCTTTAAAATTTATATTTCTGAAGTAATTTACAAAGTAACGTTTACTATTCTTAGTCCACTACCAGTGTATTACCAGGGAGGACTATACATTTACTCTCCGTCTGTTTGTCTCTCTGTATGTCCGCAAAAACTGGATTGTGATTGTGCACAGTACTAACACCTCCAAACAATGTATGAAATGTGCTCGTGTAAGTTTTTGTTCCATTTTAATTTGGCCGACTGGAGCCTTTTTTCTTGTTCTATCTTCGATAACTTCATTATGTGATTATGGATTAACGGCTTCACGTATTTTTAATGAAATGTCCCATGTGCATTAAGGGTGACCACTGCTGAGGTTTTGGATTTTTGCACTTCCGGAAATTTACATTTGTTATATTTCAAAAATTATAATTAAACTGGAAAAAATAATTATACAGTAACAAACTCATGCCCAATAGGGATATTTTAGTGCAAAAAAAATGAACATTTTTTAGATTATTTTTTTTACCTCACATTTTGTGCCCAAAATTGACAATTTTTAACATAAGCCAAAATGGGGGGTAGGGGTACAAAGATGGTATTTCTCAAAAACCGTTTAAGATATTCACTTAATTTAAACTTTATTACAAAGACATGTGTTAGGATATACAGAGACAGCAATACAAAGTATTGTTCCTATTATTTGTTCCAGACCTATGCCGTTATATGTCAGAGCTCGTCGAAATCTAAAAAAGCACATTTTTTTCTCAGTTTTTATTGAATATCTTTCTTATATGCACACCGACCCCCAATTTTTATTTTTTCATTCTTAAACTCAGATCTTATATATATTGTAGACAAAATATCTCAAAAAGTTAACTGTTCCTTTATCATGAAAAAATTATTTATCACAAATTTAAAAATGCAATTTATAGTAAACTGGGTGGGGTAATGACAAGGGATGTAATAATTGTTCAGATGGTGATAAAAATACCACAACTCTTAATTTTTCGTCCTAAAGTATGAACTATTACATTAAAAAAGACGGAAAATCGATACCTGTTCTGCAAACCACACTACACACATATAAGTTGCCATACACAATTTTCAGCTGATTCAGAATTTAAAACCACACTGTGAGAGTGTATTACTAAAGATTAATTTTGCGAAAAAGTTATATCACCGACCCATCATTATTTTTCCAGAAACTAACTAGTAATATGTTAGTCTTCATAAAAAACAGGGAAATTAAAAATTCTTACTGTTCTGATATTCACCAGAGGGCACCCTTAAGGTAAAAACACAAGAGTATCGCCAAGCGGAGCATAATTATACGCCCGTCGGTTCATTGTTGTAGACCTAATACCTTGAAGTAAAATAAGTTCAAAGAAATATAAATCCGAGCACTATTGACCTTTATCATATGTATTCATCGTGTCATGTTAAAGATGTGTACACAGTTTTCACATTTTCTTAGTATCGGGTTTCTAGTAGAGAATGTCGAGTTTCGAGAAGATAAAATCGAGTTTCGAGTAGAGAAAATTGAGTTTTGAATAGAGAATATCGTGTTTCGAGTAGAGAAAATCGAGTTTCGAGTAGATAATATCGAGTTTCGAGCAGAGAAAATAAAGTTTAGAGTTTGACGATCGAGTTTCGAGTAGAGAATATCGAGTTTCGAGTAGAGGGAATCGAATTTCGAGTAGACACTATCGAGTTTCGAGTAGAGAAAATCTAGGTTTGAAAACTACCAACAGGAAACAGTCAAATATGAGCAGCAATGGTGTTATAAAGGCAGCAGAGATGTATCCAAGTGTGTTCATATTTGTCGTATAATCACATCTGTCTAATTAATACCCTTGTATCCACTGGACAAGCCTCCTCGTCCTTCTTCTTCTTCTTCTTCTTCTTCTTTTTCTTCTTCTTCTTGTTTTGTTACTAGTTATTTCAACCGTTCATTGTTTTCTCCTTTTTCACTCTATGTCTATGCTCTTGTTATTGTTATACTTTTTTCTGTGTTTTCATCACCCACTATGATTGAAGGTAAATGCCGTAGGGATACCTAGCTTTATTTTCTTTGGAAAGATTAAATACTAATTATAATATAAATAGTATTTAGCATTCAGATATAATATTACCTTGCTATAGGCATGCGCATTGTATAAGTGGTACGTTTACGAAATATTAGTAGAACTTGTTACCCGGCCGATTTGTCTTTATAATAGTTTTACCGTATATCCGTATATGCGTTGATATTACTTTATATGTAAAATTTTGAAAAATAAAATACTTTTTTAATACTCTTCAATTAGACAAATATAAGTGTTTATAATAATATCTTTCTGACTCCACCCCCTACCGCATCCCCCAGCACTCACCCTAGATCAAAACACACATATATTGAAATATATCTATTTAGTTATGTCGGTCATTTGAATCAATGTTTAATACTGATGTTTATATTGTATAGTACATGCACGATGTTGCCGTCTGAGAGTAAGTAGAAGGGTGTTCTATGGAACACTTGTGTCGCCTGCCGTGGGCTCATCTCCAACGTTAAGTTGCAGGTTAATGTTTTATAAAATGGGGCATAACTGTAACAAAATGAAAGTCAGAGTTATTGGACACGTGTAACACCATTCTTTGAGGTGAGATGAATATGTGTGTGAAGTTTCATGACATTTAATCATGCAATTTATGGTCAAGGTTAAGCTGCAGGTGAAAGTGTAACTGATGGACGGACGACGACGAAAGACGGACGACGGACAAAGTGATCACTAAGTGTTTGCGCTACGCAGGTCACACAATAAGCCTGAACGCATATGAATTAGTATTGCATTTATTTATTTCAGTGTTAAAATACTAATGACTAAATGTATTTTATAAATAAGTTTTAATATATAATTACCGTAAAAATAACCATTATTACAATGACTTTTGTCTTCCAAGAACTTGATTTGTTTTACTCGAAACTCGGTTTTCTACTCGATTTTCAATACTAGAAACTTGATAATGTCAACTCGGAACTAGATTTTCTCTACCTACTCGAAACTCGAATTTCTCTACTCGAAACTTGATTTTGTCTACTCGATACTCGATAATGTCAACTAGAAACTCGAATATTTTCAACTCGAAACTCGAGAAAGTCATCAGGTTGACTCAAAAGACGATAATGTGATCTTGTGACGAGATTTTAATATTTTGTTAACATATTTCGTATGTGTCGTGCTCGGCCGTTTCCAAGGGTCCATTATCATACTCTTACTCATATTTAGCCGTCAACACATATTAGTTCTTATCTAGAAACAACCAAGCGCTGTTTTGTGCAGCTACCCGTGACTATGTTGTTATGTGGGCGGGTGGGCGAGGGTGCGTGCCACCGGATCTCCATAGTAAGGGATTGGCCTCGATTAAATTTCAGGCTGGCTACGGGCCTGTCGCGTTTTTTACACATGTGCAATGCAATCATTCTAAATTATCCCTCCACCCCTACACTCCTCGCCCATAAATGAATGAGTGCACATATCAGTGTTTAGTGTTTACCCTACATTTTAAACCAATCAGATGGCTCAGAATTGCAAATACCGGCTCATTGTATCCCACCAGACGGCCCTTCCGCACTCATCTGTGTACTCATTTACAACCGGACTATTTTCACTGTTTTCACTGTTCATCGAGTACGAATAGGTTCCTTTATGTTTTCTTTTTTTTTAAACAAACAAATTTGTCTTTAATTATTTACTATAAATTGTTTCCTTATTTAAAACAGTAATAGTTACATATATTCATGATTTAGAGTCTTAAACATGTATATAGTAAAGGACTATACTGCATGCTCAAACTCCGATTTTCTCCACTCGAAACTCGATATTCTCTACTCGAGACTCAATATCTCTACTCTCTACTCGAATTTCTCTAATAGAACTCGAATTTCTCTACTCGAAACTCGATACTCGAATTTCTCCACTCGAAACTCGAATTTCTCTACTCGAATCTCGATACTCGAAGAAAAGAATTCCTCTTAATGTGGGTGCTTAAATTAATGCTGGTTTGAAATTATTCTTACATGGATGCATTGTTGTATAGTGGCTCGTTATCTGAGGTAATTAATAAACGTAATAAGAAAACCGGGTCCCGGGAAATGTGTCATACTCTTACAATTATATATTCCCATGGTTTTTAATATATTCAGGCGCTGACATGGCTCGGTTGATATCACGGTGGATTTGAAAAACATATGACCTCAGCGCGCCACTGAGTACGTCGGTGTGTTTTTGGGCAAGTCACGTTTCCTTAGCCTCATCCGTCAGATGGGAACTTAAACATGGCGGTCCGGTGTATCAAAGTGTATCGTCGGAGAAAGTCAAAGAACATACTACTCGAGGTTATTACAGGTCTTTAAAATGCTTGATTTACTGTGGAAGGGCATGCTTTAGTCTATTATGACCTTAACAAACACTATAATCAACCGGAAGTAACTACATGCGTACATGAAACGTTTTGCAAACAAGGAATTTCAGCGTTTACTTTTATAATAACTATATTTGTCCCGTTTTCAACTGTGAGACATCTTCAGCAATTATTTGCAATAATAGAAAAGCTATCTACTTTCATATTCAGAGGAAATAGTAGTACAAACCATGAATACCGTATTCAATTTAAGTTATGCAAATTTAGGTTACAGGATAAAAGTTTTAAGTTAGGTATACATATACGTCTGCATGCCCGAAACACAGGAAACATATTCGTAAAGAATATTACATAGGTAGATTGCCAAATGGCTGATCAACCTTTTGAGTACCGATCTCATGTGGATATGGTCGTTCTCCTCTTTGCTTGGTCACCGGTCGTGGAGGACCAAGCGTCTTTCTATATCTTATTTTCATCTCACATGGCCCCATTGATTCTTCACATTGCTAATTTGGGTAATCTTTCCACTTCTTACTAACATTTCACTAGTCTTATAATCCCTGAATTCAACTCCTAATACTGCCTTGAGTTCACTTTTGTTCCTTATATCATTCCTTACTGTTATCTCTGTATTTTTTCATTTGAATTCTTCCTTGCTATAACTTTCTTCTTCTATTTTTATTATATTAAAATGCATTTGTTCATTTCCCAACTGTCCCAAACTATAATTTTTGACACCTTTGTCTGTGAGCTTTGTTACTTTCATTGTATACGTGTGACTTGCTTTGGTATCACTTCGGTATTCTTCATACGGTCACCACTCTTGTTAATCTTCTTTACTTCCCAATATTGTTAACCATTTCACGGGATTTTAGCACATGTTAGGCTATATAGGTCGTATCATTTTTGTTGTGGAGGCAGACCACCCACTTATTCCTGGGTAGAACTATACCTCCCGCCATCTTACACATCGACACTTTCTCACTTATAAGTTGAGCTTCCAGTGGGATTCGAGAAGGTTTACACAGCAACATCTTTAACCCCTCGACCATGGAGGCGCTGATTGCATTTGAGGTCATTTGGTCGAGGTCACGGTTGTTGTCACTAAAAATAACACTCAGGGCAATTACATGAGTGAGGAGTGAGATATTAAAGCGAAACTTTGCGTGTATATAACTTATACGGACATATATATTGTAACAAAACGTTGTGGGTAGTTTATGGAAAACCTGTTTTTCGTGGAATTTCCACGTTTCTTGTGCCTTTATATTTTTATTCCTTGCTTTAACATCAGATTTGTATTCCTCTACCTAACGCGAATTTGACTCCATACTTTCACCTACGTTTTCTTCTTTGTTATTACGTTATGCTGCCGTACATTTTTTACGTTTTGATTATAGCAGTGCCATCGTTATTCTTCCAAAATGCGTACACATACTTTATTCTTCACTTCCAGGACAAATCATCTGTCGGTATGACTAAATAACGATTCACTTCCAGTACTGAGGCACAATCCATCTGTCGATACGACTGAATAACGAACATTTGCTTATATAAAAAGACACTGAAATATTTACAAACATGTACAGATGATTCAGAAGGAAGCCTGATTGTATGTGCAGTGTTTAATACACTGAAAGGAAAAAGAAACGCATAATGGGTATTTCCGCTCTAGATTGTATGTTTAATACGCTACTGCTAATCGAACGGTACAGGGCGACATCAGGCCGGTCCTTCCGGAAAGAAGGCTTAAATAGCACCGAACACAGCAATGGTTACCCCTTTAATGTTTCATTATCGACAGAAAGTGCATTTGGCTCAAGCAGGTGAGTAAACCTAGGCGTTAAACGTTGCAATCTCTTAACATTAAACACAATACTGAATTGGCTAGACTTTTTCAAGCGAAATTTCAACATTTATGAATTTCGTGTAACAAATTATACCTTGATTAAAAGATCTACTACATGACAGTGTTGTCCTTTCTGTATTTAATTGTAGCACCTATTCGTACAAAACACGTTGAGATATATCTGGAATATAACGTGGATTTAGGTGTATATAATAGTGTAGTATAGGCCATTTTTGATTATGCGTTTCTTTTTCCTTTCAGTATACATTAGCGTATAAGTAAATTCCATAGTAGAATATGTATAGAAGACTACTGTCCGGTTCCGTCTGAATTTGTTTGATGATTTAAAAATGTTTTTAGTTATAATTAGTTATTTATGAAAGAAGACGGGGAATGAAAATATTATTTTTGTTGAATTGATAAACCAGATTGGTGAGTAGTATATATAATGAGGGGTATCGGCATAGTTTTTTCCAGAGCGGGGTTTACTCAAGCAATTTAACATTTGTTAAAAGCTTTTAACGTCAAGCATATCATTGTTTTTTAAACTGGCTGAAAATAAGTATAAAAGTCGAGCAGGAAATGCAGCTTTCACAGAACACAGTAACACACGTAAACAGACAAACATGAACGGCAGTGTTAATAAGGAATAAAGGCATATGACATCACAAACACATTAAGGGTTGATAATAGGGCTACCGCCTTGGAACGGTCAGTGGCAAAAATGCCGATGGGGGTTAAACCAGGTTCTAGGATTGCACCAAACCTCACAATTACCTTACTGTCATCCCAATAAAACGGGACAGCGTAAATAAAGAATTCCCCGTCAAGAAATATTCTCTAACAACGAGGCAGCATTAATAGGCAATATAAGTAAAACACAAAGATGCTCGTGTATATATAAATACAAAACACAATAGCCTAGAAAGACAATGCCAACTAAGCTTAAGTTGACCATGATGTACAAAATATGAAAGTCGTTTTTGCCAGTTTTTTTTTTAACAATGGTGTGCTTGGGTTGAGGACTATGGGTAACACATTTTAAATGCTTGCTTTTTTGAGACCCCGCGACGGAAACTGTGCTTATACTCTCATTATATATACTACAGGGATGCCTACTATGTGATTGAGGAATTTATATATCATGGTCAACTAAAGCTTAACTGGCATTGTCTTAAGTATCTCACAACTTAGGTTATCGAGCATGTCGCTAACACTGCTGATGTAATGATACCGGTTGGTGGTTAACCTGGCTGTTCGCCTCTGCACCATCTCTATCTTACTCCTCGACTGGCAAATGGAAGCTCTAGATCGATGCAAAAGAATAAAATAGGCGGATGTTTTGGTTTAGTGGCTGCTCTACTTTTCGCAAGCTTAACATATTGTTCGTGGGGGGGGGGGGGGGGGGGGGGGTGGAATCGATCGAAAGCCTGCGTTAGATTAAATATATGCTAAAGATACTCAGCTGGTTACTAAAGACACTCAGCTGGTTACTAAAGATTGTTGCAATTAATCGATACCTTTTTTTAATAGATATAAAATCAAATTTAAAATGTATCGTTGGTAAGGAAGAAATGGAAAACATTTAGCAGATATTTGGAGATATACACACAAAAAAACTATCTGTAGATTCCTATGATTCTTAATATTACAAGGGCCCAGTGGATAGCACGGTCGACTTGAAATCCGAAAGACCTAGATTCATGCCTCACCGATGCCAGATAGGGACGTAAACCTGGCGGGCCCATGTATCGGAGTCTATTGTCCGAGCACGTTAACGAACCATAGGAATATATTCTTTATTAAGTGTAGGTCAGGTTCCAAGATTGCTATGTATTCGTTCCTTCTCTCTGGAGCGGCTCTAAATAAAATATAATGTGTTGATGAGCCGTCCAACAACATTCAATTATTATAACTATTTTATATTGACGTTAATTGCGCGTCAGATGTTAAGGTCAGTCTGTGCAAACATATAGTTTACAATAATATTGGGATAAGTTTTTCACAACTAATGGCATTTAGTGCTTACTCAGGTCAGAATCAGATGATCGAGATGAAAGCAATAGTGAATCTGAGAGTAGGATTTCTCAGTGGATATAGACACATATACCAATAACAAGGAAATCAACCGGAAGTGACTACATGCGTAAATAAAACGTTTTTACTGACACGACACACAACATGTATGCCTCATGTATAGGTTAATAACAAGGGATATTAAACACGTTCAAATACGACATAAGAGTATGCTCTAGACATTTCTTGATGATACGTTTAGAACTTCCTGATTCAATTTAAGTTATGTAAATTTATGTTACAAGATAAATGTTTTATGTTATGTATTCATATACTTTTGCATACCTGTAACACAGCAAAAATATTCGTAGAATATTGGTTAGGTAGATTACCAAATGGCTGATCAACCTTTCAACGACCGCTCCTATGTGTTTATGGTCCTTTTCTTCAATGCTTGGACACCGGTCGTGGAGGTTCAAGCCCCTTTTCTATATCTTACCTTGCTCTCAGAAAGTACGTGATGAATAACGTCTTATTAATTTATCAAAATGCTTTCGCACGTGTTAGTATTTATAATCTATTATTTTTTTGTAATCATTTCCCTTTCTGTCACCATTGTCTTTGTTTTTTCATGTCTACATTCTTCCTTCTTACTATTACTGCTTCTGTATGCTTCTCTGTCACCTCTGCTTCACTATCAGTTTCACCACTTTTATCTTCCTCATTATCATCACTGTGTTTTCAATTTGACTTTTGGAAAACTCTTCATTAGATAGGCAAGTGTCGTGTGACGGGCATGCGTCCTTGCGGGCGTCAG